>VTPC01005366.1:0-85173 GCA_011009095.1 Ignelater luminosus | reverse complement strand
AATATTCTAACGATTTGGGATTTTTCCTGGTTTCGGAATTGCTTTGCCTGTGAGACTACTGAAACATATGGATCTTGCACAACGGAATAAGTCTTCTTCCATTATCATCCTCAGATTTAATCTAACCCAATTTGTTAAGATACTAAAAAACAATTAAAGATTTTTAGCTTACAGACTTGGCAAAAACCATTTCAAAAACAGTTTTCAGTCTTGAATAGTTTTGATGAGAAAATACATAGTACTCTCCAGTTTTAATCTTACTTTATTAAGGTTTCATAAAAATTAATTTAGATAAGAACTAATCAGTTAACTGTCTGTTAGAAAATTATATTTGAACACCATAACGTGTATTTTTAATAAATTAGGTGCCAAAACACAATGGAAATATTCGTTGAATAAAAAAGCAGTTGAGGCATCTAATATTTGTAACGCCAATTTCTCAAGAGTAAAGGAATGAACATATGTGATGGATTATCAGCGTGGCTTTCGAAAATGATAATACGGTTAATCGTATCTCCAAGCTACTAGACGAAGGCAAAAAGAAAAATCCCAAAACGCCATTACGCTCAAAATCTTGATAGTATTGCACTGTTTCATCCTTTATATGTTTCTGTTCGAAGTTTCAAATCAATCAATTGGTTATTATTAGTTTGATCTCGTCCAGCATTGTTTGAAAAAATGGAAAACCTGAAAATTTATGTTGTGGTTGAATTTTTTTTCTTTTTTCTTTAGAGGAACAGAGCTGAGTTCTCCCATTGTAGTGGCCAAGCAATAAACAAAGGCGTTTAGATGACAGTAAAGCAAAAATAAATAAAATAACAGAAACTTTGGGCATATCAGTAAAACGTTTCAACCAAACCTGTACGTCGATGCATAACAGTTAAAACAACTTGGATTCTCCACAACACTCCTGGGACCAACCAACAATTAAAACAATGGATGGCAAAAGGCAAAGTTATTCCAAAGAAGTTAAAGACAACTCTATCGGCGACCTTGGCATGCTCTTCACTGACTACTTTAAAAGTAAAAAACTATTGGCGAGTATTGCGCAAACTTATTGCAATATTTGAATGATTGTCATCACAATGCACCAGCCCACGCATCAGTAGTTGCAATGGCTAAAATCAACAAATGTGCCAGATTTAGCCCCAGACGACTTTATTTCTTTCGTAACCTTAAAAAACGTCTTGGTGCAAAAATATATTTTAAACGACAATGAAGTCAGCAATGCTATAAATGGTTATTTTTAGGATTTCGCCAAATCTGACATAACCGTTCTAGAACGTCGTTAGTAAAAGTACGAGTATGTGGAGCTAAATGGATATTATGTTGCGAAATAAATGAGAATTGTTCCAGGGAAATTTTGTTTTCACACGACTAAACTAGTTGGAAGCTTTGGGCATGAATCAGAAGTGAAAAGGCATAAACGCAAATAGTATTTTGGCTATTAAAGTATCTCAATCTAAATGTATAAATTCTAAACATAACCTAACTCCAATTTTTTTATGACGTTGGCATATCTAAATGTCTGAAAATACTATTAGCAGTAAAGATATACTAGACATTAATACATGTAGAATGATGCGAAGTTTATGATGTCATTCAACCAAGAATATGATATAAAAGCAGTGGACTGATCACTAAGTGAAGGAATATAAAAACAGCCCTAAAGCATGCTTATTTTACTTAAAAAGAAGGATCCCTCAATTATAGAAAATTAGTATAATATACAGACCAAATGTCGAAATCATTAATTTGCAATTAATGAAAACAGTGTGTGAACTTTGAAAACATTTACCTTACACAACAGTTCATTAAATTTAATTATGTAACACAATCACTACAACAAATAAATTATTATAGCAATAAATTAAACAACACAATCCTCGGTATGACGATAAATTACAATTGCAAAGCCGCCTCTCGATTGTTATCAATTTGAATATTTGTAAGACCCATAAAAAAATACAAAAAGTAACTTTTTACTATTTAAATGAGTAATGTTAATGACGCTTAAATTGAATGTGACTTTTAATCCCAATAATTAATTATTATTAAAAAAATTAAATATCTCCTTATAGTGTTTTACATAATAAAGCTTAAAGCGCCTATTAAAAATGAGGTAAAAATGTTGGAAAAAATATTAAGCCTGTCAGTTTTGAATAATTGCAAACTTCAACGCACCAGCACATCCTGAAATATGTATAATCTTTTCAATTTACACCTGTACATCCCAAACTTGTGTAGACAGACGTAAAACTCGTAAAATTACTCAGAGCTTTCCTCCATGAAAATATAAAAAGGTAAAAGCTACAAACGCATGTCGGAATTTATGAGTGTTAAATGATAAATTTCAAAACAAACAGTTCTGAAGCGTTTCTTTTGTGAACTTTTTTTCTTTTACTATATATTGTATGTAGGATGTGTCACACATCTCCACATATATATATTTCGAGCTAAAGGTCTCAAGTGAAATATTGTATTATTGGAAAATTATTCGACTACATCAAAAATCCCCACGAAATCTTTACATCAATCCTATCACGGACCGTAAGAAACATCGTACAAAATCTTATAAAATGACGGATCCTTTCCAATCGTTTTTCTCAAGCGGTTCCACCCTTGGGTTTGCTTACAAATTTGCTTAGGTTGGCATTCTCGTAGTTTATGTTTGTCAAGGTACCAACAAAGATTCTAGTGAGTAGGGTTAAAATTTATTGCAAAACTGTCTGGCCGACGACAAGATCATTGGAAAAAAAATTCCATAATAAATCTTTTTTTTAGGATAATTGTAAGAAATTGTTTAACGAAGAGA
Source organism: Ignelater luminosus (assembly GCA_011009095.1). NCBI lineage: Eukaryota > Metazoa > Arthropoda > Insecta > Coleoptera > Elateridae > Ignelater > Ignelater luminosus. The sequence continues at coordinate 82,358 of VTPC01005366.1, read as the reverse complement.
AAAAATGCAAAACGGAAAGCAAAAAACGCGTTTCCTAGACATCTCAATCTTCCATTCAAAAAAATCCTTTTTTACTAATGAATAAATGTTGACCAATTTGTCGTAATTTACATAACTCGGCAATAAATTTTAGTCTTTCACTGTTAGAAACGGGAATGACGTTTTGTGCCTGATAAAATCAACCCTAGTGTTTGTGCTTTACGCGCCAATCTGTTAAAGCACCGTAATGGGCTGTAAGAGGTAATTTGAGCGCCTATATCAATATTAAAATTATAATGCTTGCTCCTAATAGACCATTAAATTTCCCAGTTGAAGAGACAGAACAAGTCTATTAAACCTGATAGGCTTCATAAGAAGGAACAACTTCGTAATTAGAACGAAACGCGACTAAGAAATGTTGTTTTAAATTAATTTATAAATTATGCGTTATGTTGTTTTATAAATTTGACTAATTTATCGTGTCATCTTAAACTTGGATCCGTATTTAAACAAATTCCTATTTATATATTTTAATGCCGCAACGAATTTAAGTTGAGCTTAAGGAAGGAACTGAGACAAAATTCAAAATTGTAGCACTTTATTTTAATGTCCAATTTGCACTACAGCTTTCGCTGCTATATTTAAATTATCATTACATGATATACTCCTGTAAAGAAGAGAAGATGTAAATTTAGTCCAAAAGATCCCAAGTGACTATACCTAAAAGTAAACAGTGACTCATGTAATACTTAAGTAGTTTTAGTTTACTTTTATAGACATACACGAAGCAATGAAATTTTTGCTTTAAAATCTGTACCTCAAAACGTATACTTGCCTAAAAGGTTCACAAACAATATCAGATACGATATGACTAGAGCAAAAGCATTTGAAAATGTCAATGCATGTTGGTAATGGCAGAAAACAGGATTGACATAAAGTTTAACTTAGTACGTTTTAGTCTCTTTATTAAAATTCTTTCTGAACAGTAATGTAAAAGCAATATGCTTCTAAAGACGTTAAGAGTATAATATCGTACTATACCAGGCATAATTTAAGTATGTAAATGCTACATAGTTTCAGATTTACCTACCCTTTCATCCCTATAACGCCGCTTGTCTTTGTACAGGTAACTGGAATAAATATTGATAGCTAACGTTAATCTGTATGCCCTCTATAAAGACAGATCAATTAATGTACAAACATAGGATCGTTATAATGGTGCTGACCATGGCAAAATAACTCGGAAACTCGGCTTTACGTCTGCGGTCCCTTATGTTTGCAAAAAATGCATTGATTTAACAGTTAAGAAATTCTATATTTAGAAAAACAAAAATGGTTACACGTACACAACTGTATAATGTCAGCAAAACGTGTCGGTGTTTCTTCCTTGTTTGCAGAGCTCTCATCGATCCGTTTTTAACGGTCCTTACTCATAATCCGTATACTGTTATTGACAAGAGTTTTTATGTTTGTATTGTACATTCTTGTAATTATGATCTAATCTTCATGATTATAATAAATGTTAATTATTATTTCTATTATGTTGATGTAATGCTAATTTAATGAACTAATGCATCAATTGACCTGTTGCCTACAACTAGTCATGAATTTAGACAAAAACAGGGACAAAGAAAGCTCTGTATGACTTCGTTACGTTTTGCAAAAATATATCTTACAACGTATAATCACACAATTAATTAAATTTATGGTCAAACTCGTTGTCAACATTTCGTCAAATTGGAGACCACGAAAGCATCACAATGTTGCGAACAAATTAGTCAACTACATAATTCAGTCATTTTCAAGTTAAGAGTACAAAACCTTCAGACATTATTATTCTTTCAAACTTGAAGTTTTAGCTAGCACAAAGCACAAATAAGCTAGTAAAACAATTTCATGTAGGAACTCTGCCATCGTTCAAAAGTCAAAAAGACAGCACTTACTGTTTCCGTTTTATTATTTTAACAATAGGCACACGCCAATGATAACAATGCTTTTGAAACAAAAAAAAGAGTCAAACTGATATTGAGCTACTGAGACCTTTAAGATTAACTTTCAATACGAAATGAAAGACTTATGTATGCAATTTCTTGCAAACACCAAAAGAAAAATCCAAAAGGGAAGGACATGCAAAAATTCTGATGGTCGAAGAACCCATATTGGCAAGCATTGACCTAGACCATGACATGCCCAAACTATGATGAAATGTATCATTTGCGTAGAAGCTGGCCGTTTTCCCAGTTATCTTCATTCGAGTTGGACGAATTCATTCCCTTGGCACATGGTCAATTCGGAATTTAAATATCTTCGACCTACCATTCAAAGAGTGAAGTTCAAACTATCCCATTACTTTTTCTAACGGTAAACAAATTACAGAGCACGTTTCCAAATCAGGCTCATATATGACACCTTTGTCCAAAATATAAGTACGGAGCAATATTTGTTCTATAGTGCCATCAACAACAATAAAATGGGCATTGCCCACAACACAATTTCCAGATAGAATTGCAAGCTATTAAGTCTCCAAGATAAATTATCGCCTAGAAGATGATTAAGTATGTTACCAATTTAGTAGATTGATGTTATTCAGTTTCTGAGAAGCAAATTACTGTAACAGAATTGCAATTACTGTTTACGATATTAAATAGATAAAATTATTGCAGTTGAGTCTTTAGGTTAGAAAACGATGAATCGTCGTTAATGATGGAAATCAAGAAATCTTGAAACTTGTATTTTATAGCAAATACATTTTCGCTGCCCATTAAACCTTCTTTTATAGATTTCAGGAGATTTAGTACAATGATAGACATTAAAGATTTGAAGTCTGACAATTTCTAGAAAAATCTCTCAGATAATGGCAACGGACAATGTAGACCTCAATGCTGAACATACACGATTTACTCTTCAAAGAAATCTTCTTAATCTTGATGTGGTATAACGTTGACCATTTCTTTATAAACCCAAAATTTTGGCAACATGTTTGTCTCAATCTACTCAATTGTTGGTTATGATGAAAAGGTTTCCTGACAGACCAGAGATTATAGACTGGAATCCTTGTTTGTCCAAATAAATTGGGTTATAGCATATACGGTAACGTCTAAAATGTATACAGATAATCAATCGTGCTTAGCTCATGTTAGCCCAAGAAAATGCGTATCAAAATTAATCATGGTAGATAAAAGTAGGTAGCAAGCGGGTGAAGTAGAACAACATCCTGCAAAAACTTCGAGGGTCTATAAGAAATGATCTTCAGAATATCAAATCCAGTTCAAGAGGCTTTTATAGAATAAACATTGCTTGGATATTATAGTTCTCATTAGCCAATGCATACTGTTCGAAGACGTCTTTGTAAGATCCTTCTGAAAGTACAGAAACTACAAATTATATGGGAAATACTAAAAGCTTTCAGAAACTAAAACTTAGTTTGTCATAATATTTTAGATATCTAAATCTGCCATTTCCAAAATGATAATAGCATGTAGAAATACTAAAGAAATCTTTGAAAAGCCTTTACCACAAAAAGTCACTTCATTCAATAATGACATTAACGAATGGCAAAACGAATATCAATCTTCTAATCTCACTTACACCGTTTCAATTTTGGTAGCACGGTAGCAGATGGTCACAATAACTAATTTAACTTGTGAAAGTTGTATTACCTACTCCTCTTTTTGTAAATGAACAAAATTTCTTTGTTCAGTCAATCCATTTTCAGTTTTAATATAAATAGAAGCAGCGAGTTTTAAATTAATTTGTCGACTTTTATCATAAGCAAGAACTATTATTAGTTCTAAATGAGTAAGAGACACTGAAAAATTGCCATAATTAACCATTTAGATAAGAGTTAATAAAACGGAAACTTTTAAAATTAAATAGAAACTGGCGACGCAAAGATATTTAAAACGCCACCAAGAGCGTTAATGCTCGGTAATTACGTGAAATGTTTTCATTAAAACAACAATTAAAGTATTTACTTTTTTTAAATATACCGAATTAAAACAGTAGGACGATAAAAGGGGTAATTACTTCGTAATCTAACATTCTTGAAATTAATAGCTGCCTTTACTGTATAAAAATGATGATAGAGACAAGGGTAAAAGTATAAAATATCAAAATAAGGTATGTAGCCACAGGGAATTATGCAAACAAAAAGTTTCTACGAATAAAAAAATACGGCCCTTGACATAATTATAAATACAAAACCCGGAAGCGATACGCATTTTAAACAACTGAGGAAAAAAATAGCCTTTTTTAAGTCAATAGAAAATATTAAAATATAGCGCTATGGGTTGTGAACATCAGAATGAAATTGATATTTCTGAATATAATGTTGTCACTGATTAATAAAATTTCCATATTTTACCCTCGTTCGGAATAAATTACCAACTAATTTGTAAGCTCAACGACAGAGAAAGAGATAGCGCGGCTTTGATATAGAACAACAAATGTAGCAGAAGGAAATGTAATTAATCGTTCTACGGATTTTCCATTGGATCTTGCTTCATTGTGACCAAATATTTGTTTTTCCAATGCGTAAATCACAAGTTTATAAGGGAAAAGCTTACCTTACAGCTGAATATCATGCACATATTTGAAATGGTATAGGCACTCACCTGTAACAAAAAGAAAATATTGATAAACCTCTGACCACCTGTGTTATATGTAAATACATTGACATTTGCTTGATTTTAAAAATTAAATTAAACACCGCGATATTTAGGCCAAACAAGTATTTACAGCATAATTGATAAAGTTCATAATCTTAAACTGCTCGTCATGTTTACAGAGTAACCGGAATCAATCTATCTTTATTATACTTTTCACTGAATCGTTAGTTCTTTTATTAAATAACGATAGAGAACTCGCTCTCTGACCAAGACAATATCCTATACAATACGTATACTTCTCTAAAACTTTTTGAGCTTGTCATGTATACAGAGTAACTACACCAAACATCCCATTAATACGCTTTAATACACATTTGAATTTAAATATTTATATCAAATTTATGGCGCAGTAACCATAAAGTGCTATTGTTACTGATAAATATACTTAACCCGTGAAAACCTTTAGAACGAAACTTCAAATAGATAGACATTAGAAAAGCAGATAGAGCCTGCCAATTGAAGCGCGCTCATTAATGTAATCAGTATATACATGGGGATTTTATCAAGTCATTAATAGATAAAAAAATTACTTAAGAGATCCACATTAATGGAAACTAAACACTCTTTCAAATGACGGAACTTATGATGTTTTCGTACCGCAATTGCATCATAGTAAATGCTCTCTACTGGGCATTAACAGTATATTTGTATATCTATCAAACTAAGCCAAGCAGAATTTGACTTATAAAGAAATCTTCTAATGTCAAAGCTGCCAGTTGCATTAATTTCAAGCTAACCTTTCACGAGTTTGTTTGTTCTAACATGTGAGTAATAATTGTAACATTTGGACACCAGAAATTATGTCACTTCTCATCTCCTCGTTACCAAAGATAATTGAAATAAACAAAGGGAATCATTACGTTAATTTGCGTTTTTACGTCTTGGGTTTTGTAGTGCATCATGGTATGTTTTACAAGAACGATTTTGGAAGATCAGCGTTTCTGATTCGAAGTTGTCTTTCATCCATAGTTCAGATTTATTCCGTACTTAGATCTCTCATACTAGAATCGTAAGACTACTATTGTGTTTTTGCTGGCAAAGAACTAACAGATATTGTTTGGATAATAGCTGAAATACGTTGCTTCAATTTCGGTATACCGTGAATAATAAGCAAATAGCAACCAATAAAGTGCGCTTTCTAGGCAGTTTTGTAAATGACAGAACAATCTGATTGGCTTTTGGCCAGTTTTGAAACAGTTTGTTTGTCCAAATGATTTTGGTTTCCATTCAAATACCTTACTAAGTAGCTCGAAGTTAGACCGAGAATGAAAAGCTGTGTTTACATAATTCTACTGGTAATCTGCTTCGTAAGACTTTATATTCTCTGTCGGGAATGAGTAGATACTGTGAAAGAACTCGCTGAGATAAAAAAAAGTAGAGCATGATTGGTTTCTTAACACATCGGAATCCTTGGTAACGATAACAGATCTCCAGACAGAAACCGTTAGAAATCTAAGCAGAGAAAATAAATAAGTAAGAGCGCACAGTTAAGTTAAGGATCTTCTGATAATGTCAGGCGAATTTGAAATAGCCTGGTTACTATTAAACAACCGATGTATTCTAAACCTGAAGAGAGTTTTTCAACCTCACTAACTCACAAGATAGCGAGATTTTGAAAACAAGTCATCATCCTTTCTATCTCAAGAAGAACAGGAAGCATTTAAAGTTTGGAAATTTTAAATCAAACGCATCAGTTCGGAAAAATGAGTTTTTCAGTTGACATAATATCCTAACAACAATGATTATCAACGTTTTCCTTTTTCGCCGGTAAGTATGACAAATGAAAGGAAGTTTGTAACATTATTTGAAGGTGGTCAGATCGTGGCTGTGGTATTTAAATTAAATGTAAGTTGGGTGGAGTGATTCATATAAAGCATTGTTCTGGTGTTTGCCTTTACCACTAAAAGAAACCACGGGATAACCTTAATGAGAACTATAACCGTAGCCTGAACACAGTAAGGTGAAGAGAGGGAAGGTTGGTAAACATGCTGACCATGGTGAGAGAAAGACTAAGACTAAGATGAAAAATAGAAGATCTAGTTTAGTAGACTATACGACCATTACTTCGTTATCAGTATATATTATTTCGCTAGTAACCTACAGATTAATTGATGTGCAGAATTTGAATTTTTTTTGGCATTTATGAGTCTTTTTGAAAATTAGAATCCATCTTAAATGTAATATAATAAGCTTAGACTTTCAAGGGAAGAAGGTATCCTAAAACTCAGTAGTTAGAAGTCGACTAAAAATTGACTAAAAAATAATTAGTTTATGTTCTTACAATCCCTTCACCAAGAGCAGTTCTCCTGTTTCCTTGGTTCATATGTTGATACTGCACTTAGTAGATTTATGCCTCTTGCCTTTTCTAAATGTTGGCCAAACAATAATTTCTTTTCAAACGTTCCTTTACTTTTCCCTCTGGGCTTTTTTTTCCAACAAATTTCAATTTTTTCTTTGCAAATTGTTTTCCCAAAAATTTTCTAGTCTCATAACAGATTCTTCTTATCATTTCTCATCTTCTTGTGCTCTTTAAATTTTGCTGTTCTTTCTCTTGATAGTTCCCAAGAAGTTCCTGGTACCACAGCACTCTTCCTGTCTCTTCTTATCGCCAGATGCTTTTTGACTTGTTGTTTTTGTTTTCAGGTATCTTTGAACTACATCAAAATTTTTTTTTTATTTTTTAACATAGTCTCCTTTTAGAAATATACACTTCTCCCAACGTTCCTGCCATTTTTTTAACCCCTCCAAAAAATAGGATTTGTCGAACTCTCCAAAATACGCCTCTATCTCGGCGATGACTTCCTCGTTTGAGCTAAATTTTTTCCCGCGAGCCATTTCTTCATGTTAGGAAACAAGAAAAAGTCGCAGGGAGCCAGATCGGGTGAATACGGGGGGTGCGGCAGCAATTCATAAGGCAATTCATGCAGTTTTGCGGCGACAACTCCGGATGAATGTGCTGGTGCGTTATCGTGGTGAAACAGCACCTTCTTTTTCGCCAAATGCGGCCGTGTCTCCTTCAATTTTTTTGTCAAAGCTGTCTAATAACTCACTGTAGTATTGTCCAGTGATCGTTCTTCCTTTTTCTAAAAAATCCATGAGGATGACGCCGTTCGCATCCTAAAAAATCGTCGCCATGACCTTTTCGGCCGACGGAACCATCTTCGCCTTCTTTGGAGCAGATTCACCGGGAGAAATTCATTGTTTTGATTGTTGCTTAGTTTCTGGTGTGTAATGATGAATCCAGGTTTCATCAACGGTGACAACTCGACGCAAAAACTCCTTCGGATTTCGCTTAAATTGCTCCAAACACTGCTTCGAAGTTAACAGCCGCATGCGCTTGTTGTCCACCGTTAGCAATCGCGGCACCCATCGCGCCGACAATTTTTTCATCGCCAACGTATCATGTAAAATATTAATTGCCGTTCCGGTCGACACACCTACAGCTTCTGCTACTTCACGCACTTTCGTTCGTCGATCAGCGAGAATCATGTCATGGACTTTTTGAATGATTTCTTCGGTAACCACGTCTGCCGGGCGTCCTGGTCGCTCTTCATCAAAAACGGATGTTCGCCCACGTTTAAATTCGTTGAACCAATATCTAACTGTGGTCATAGATGGCGAAGTGTCCCCATAAACAGCATCCAACTTTGCTTTTATCTCCTCGCATTTCTTCCCATCCAAAAACAGAAAGCGAATTACCGAACGATACTGCTCTTTTTCCATCTTAGCTAAAATGAGGAAACACGTCTTACTCAAATGGCTGTCAAATCCAAACTAACCTATCAATCAGTCTGCAATTTGTTATACCGTCGTTAGATAGATGGCAGCACACGATGATAACACCAACTTCCCTCAGGAACGCCTTCTGTCGTCAAACGCGGGTACTTACTGAACCGCCCTCGTATATTAGAAAATGCTTAAGAGTTCGTTTGCTTTTAAATAATTTCCCATATTATGTTTTTGTAAGAATAATAGTAATTTAAAAAACTTCCTGATAGTTTCAGTCTGTGGTTTTCAGATATTCTGCATAGTTTAAAGTTTTCCTCCCGCAAACGTAACAAATTGATACGCATCCACTGTTATTTAATTTGTTACTACAATAATTTAATAAAAAGACCGTAACTATGAAAAAATGACTGTTTCACATTTCGTTACGTGCGGTTACAAACCTAACGAGTTTCCAATCATATCGACACAAAGTATATAAGACAAATACAGATTTTACGCTTTCAGACTTTTTTTGTTAAGTAAAAAATGAAATTGAATTTCGGAGCTTTTGTGCTTCTTCTAAATTATTTGATTTTCTATTCAAGAAACGTCAATAAAGCTCGTGACACCCCATGCATTGAAACGTGAGAAAACTGAAACTGTCATTTTGTATTTCACAACCACCTCAAGTAATCAAAAACATTGTTCTTGGATTTTATTCTTTTCTCAAATCTTTTCTTTCCTTACCTTCCTTAAAATTTAAAAATTCCACACGGAAAGACGACGAAGGTTAATCAAAGTCAGAAGAGGCAAAATTAACCTTTATCTTAATTTTAAATTTTGCTAAAAATGTGATTCCATTAAAAATTCCTCTTTAAATCGACCGATAAATAATCAGCAGATGCAATTTGCATATTTAACAAATTGTAATGATCGCAAAGGAAAATTATAACGTGTTCTAATGATTTGAAATTGGAGTCCTAGTTCCATCTTGAATTTGTTTAGTAAATTTCAAAGTCAAACACAAAACTAACTTTATAAAACCCATAGGGTACATAAAAGAGAAAATATTTGTAATTTACATATTTCTTCAGCGACTTCAGCAATAGGCATTTAAGATGTTCACAAAGCGAGGTATATATAAAGGACGAATATCAGAGTAAGACGAGTCTCATCATAATTTGCTAGAATAAATTACAGATTGAATATGAATGCATAATTTATATTCGTCATTCGAAAAGAAGATCCGCTAGCAGGATTTTCAGTTTCTTTTCACCGTCAAAGTTGCGTCGAAGCTGCATTACTCTTAAGTTTGACGAGGGTATTTCAATTATTTTTAAAAAAGTTTTTTCATCATTCAACTTCGTAATGTTCCTTGTAAAGTCATAAAGAGTTTTTTGAAAGTTAAGCTCCTAAAATTACACATTTTAGTAATTTATAAGGAAATGTGGATCGAAAAGGGCAACAAAAATTAATAAACTTTTTATAGAAAACCAAAAACGAAACAACAACACACAGAATTTCATTAAAAAAAAGAATTATAAAACTTAATGAAATAAAGGCATGCTAAATTTGCACCGGGTATCATAAAATTCAACCAGGATTGTGAATTTTAATTACCGTTTCGGCTATAAATTTCAAAAAGTACCCGGTTCTTATTTATTGCTGCAAAAACATATGAACTAATATACAAAGAACCAAATTACTGGAGAAAAGTTTTCCATTTACAGGTTATTTTAATGTTTTAGGTTAAATTTACCATTCGTAACAAGAGAACAATCGCTAGATTTATGCAAACGAATAAAACATGAAGCCCTTTAATACCCGGCGTTGGGTTCCGGATCCCTATATAAAAGCTTGAAAAGTTACTTACAATAAATTTGTGTTATATCTAATTTTATACGTTTGCGAATTGTTTTGAATGAAAAATATTCATGTAATTTCAAGCAAATAATTTGAATAATGCGCCAAAACAATTTGTAAAAATGTAATTCAACGCGCAAAAACAATTCGCATTTTTGTATCCTTTTTAATCTGCCAGTAAAAATTCAATCAATATTTTGCTTGATTTGATTTCCTCTTAAGGCAACAAAGGTGTATAAAAATGTTTTTAATTGAGAAAGTATTTTTATGTTGCAAACTTTTAGAGGGTGAACTAAGCATTAAAAGTCTAACATAAGGACATCGATTAAGTATGATGATTATCTTTTTTGCAGATTATATATTAGTAGTACAAAATCTTCTTTGCCAAATTACATCTCTATAGAGTTCCTGTCAGATTTCATTCGAAGCAGCACAAGGAAATTCACTTCTAGCAAATGTTAATGTGAAAATCCAATTAGTGACCAAGCCTAACTTAGTTGGGCAAAAGAGGCCAGAAATAATCTAAATCCTAACAAGTTACAACCGTCAATTGCTGGTTACTCATAAATCTTTATGGAGTGCACCCGCCTGGAGTGCCGGCTTGTTTCGTCAGGATCATTAATAGTTTTTCATCCCACCGCTATCATCAAAGGCGGGTGGGCGAAAAATTCTCGAATGCATTTACTTCATTGTCCGGCATACCTCAAGGATCGATTCTTTTTATTTTTTACTGCCCGATATCGCCAGATTTCAATTTACCCTCAACTCATTTTATTTTGACACCCCAACAGAACCACAAGCCGCAAGTTCTTAGAAAACAATGCTTGCCTAAATCTTTGAAGTGCCCATCTCTGTCTTTCTCCTTCGCTTACTTACCTAGGAATTACCTTGACCTATACTCTTCCTTGGAGAGCAGGGTTAAATAAGTGACGCGATGCTGTACAGAGCCGTGCTTTCTTTCTATCTGTAATCCGTGGGGACATTCCGTATGCCATCCACCGACGCTTATTTACACTTGCATTGTTTGCAATCTAACTGTGTCGATATGTTCACCGCGTCAACGAGCTCAACCTCGAAGTCCCACTCGATATATTGAGCACTTCCGTTGGATATCAGCCAAAAAGCGTAAAACACAAATTAAAGTTTCCTTCGCCACCAAAAGCCTGTGTATTTTTCTGTTCTAAGTTCACCACAGAAAAACCCACCAACACCGACTTCTTCAAAAAATCTTCGTTTATCACCATTATTTAGGCCATCACTTTCCTTAGTTCTCTTGTATTAAACTACTATGTCACGAATCAAGCTCTGCCACTGCTTCGCGGCACTGGCTGGATATTTTTCATTTTCCACAACGAACAGTGCAACCACTAATGCTTCAAAAGATCATCACATCATCATACACTACATTTCCATAAGCTGTCAAGGAATTGCGTAGCTGTTTGCTTTGTGCCTGCCTTCCTAAAAGCTGTTATCCAATATCAAACATTGCTGCACCTTCTTTCGCTTATAATTATCCGTCATTCCACCACAGATATTCACCAAATTAAGACTGAAGATGGAAATAGCTTCTAAACAGTCGGCCGCTTTCGGTGGGTTTTTAATGTTAATTTGACAAAACTGTCTTCTTCTACTTATGATTTTGGACTTGGAGATTCTTCACTCTGATAAAATTCAAAGCACTGAAAGAAATGTCTTATTGTTGCACTATCGATGTTCACAAATTAAAGCCAAAACTTCCCCTTCACGATATTATCATTTTATTGTCGATCCCATGAATACTCGGGCATCCAGTGACTTTTGACCAAATTTTTATCGATTTTTACTTTCCTTCAAACTTATTATATTTTGATACTCCGATTTCAACCCCGTAGGTGTGATTTCAAGTTAAACATCATCCGGGTTGCAATCCAAAAGTCACACTGCATAACCTCTACTAGATTGTAGGGCAGTGCATGATGAGTACATCGCTGCGTGAATCAAGACCGGATTAGCAATAACGCTGCTTCGTTGCGATTTTGACTTTCCCTTTAGACTGTACGTCTACTTCCTCCAAACTAAATTTTGCGAGCTGCTAAATACCTATTTCTAGATTCACCCCATTGTTAAAGAGACGCTTACACGATATCGGTCATTGCTGTAAATCTAATGACTTCAAACGAAAGTTTTATAATCAAACACAGAAATAAATATTAGCTTTGTGGAATAAAGTGATTAAAGTATTTTGAGATAACGTGCCTAAAGTGATAACCATATCTTCTTAGTTCACCCAAAGCATTCAAAAGCTTTCAGATCCAACAAAAAAACACAAGAAAGTGTCTACGCTTATATTTTCCTCGCAACACAACGATAAAAAATTTCGATGAAAATCCCAAACTGCACGCATTTATCAATGCTGCAAAATTCTATAATTTTATTTTTCTAAAACAAAAACAAACAATTAGAGAGAACTCAACTTCGGTACAATATCAAATCATGAAAAACAAATTGAAGAAATAATCGCAACCGTTTAAAAAAAGAGAAAAAACAACATTAGAACAACTACTAACAATGTCGCTGTCATTACTCCGGCCACAGTTTCATTTTTGTGTTAAACCCCTTGAGGGAAAAATCCAGAACAATTTTAACTATAGTTTATCTCGGCATTTCATTCAGTTTATAATATATGCTTGTGGTACAACATCACAAGCTTGCACATTATTCAGTAAAATAACAATGTGGAAATAGTTTACCGTTCGGTGTATGTCTCTGTCTCTATTTAGTCCAACGCAACCCTTATTTATTAGGCTGTCAGATAATTACTATCCGTAACATTCCCTGTATTCCCTGCTGAAAATTTGTTTGCGACACAAACTAATGTAATACGTTTGTTTGCAGCTAGAAACGATTTTACTATGGCCGAGACACCTGTAACATAAAAGCGAACCGCTCTAACTATGCACAAAAGAAAATTTTGACTTGTTTTGTTTGGTGGGCAATTACTGTAAAGTGGTATTTGCAGTAATTAATATTTACGTAGAATATGTAAAAGTGTAACAGCTATTATTTATGAGGTGGTATTTTATGTAAAAAGGACTTTTAATTAATTTTTACAAAAACAAAAGAAATTAATAATTGAAGTGAATGCAACTTGTTTATATGAAACAAAAGGTAGCTTTGATTTCTAGAAGTGGTAGTAATACCTTGTATACAAATGACCATTTGAACACCATAAAACAGTTCACGTTTGGCAAATACCACTATCAACAATTGAATGTACAGATTAGGCATGTATTTCAGCTGCTGTGTACATATGTATATTATTCCACAGCAAACTATAAATTTAGCAGTAATGCAGTACACTATACAGGGTGTCTTACTTAAGACGGAGTTTTTGGTAACTATGCATGTTATTTATAAAACTGAAAACTGTTTTCACTGTATCGGTCTAAAACAAAAGGTGGTTTTCCAATCTATAGTCAAGAGAAATAACATTTTGTTCAAGATTCTAAGCAAAAGATTCTGTTCATTATTCTACTAGCGTCAAAAAGTAAAATAAATAGGTTCCATTTACAAAACTTAATTTAGAAATCGCAATAGTAGTTAAAAAAATTTGGTTTGACTGTTCAAAATTCGATAGCCCAGTGAGCAACCAAGACTGAATCAAAAGAAGATCAAATAGAACAACTCAGACTTGATAATTTCTTTGAGAACGAGCAACTTTGGAATCAATACAATGATCCAAAGTTAAAATAACGTAACCTCAAGTAGAGACAACTATGAAACATTTCTTGATTATTTAAGCACTAGTTGCAATCACAAATTGCAACAAGAAATCTAAAGTCCACAACGGGAAAACAACCATGGTCTGCGTCACAGTTTAAATAGATTTGACCAAAACGCCTTCTTCATTTCTACTTAGTTTCATAATGTAAAATGAAACATATGCAGGTTCAATTTACTAAATTTAGAATCCGCAATAATAGTTAATAGAATTTGGCCAGACTGTTCAAAATTCTAAGACCTAAGACTTCAGCCACTGACGCTGCTTCAACACAAGCTTTTTCCCAATGAGCAACCAAGATTGAATCACAAGGAAATGAAATAATTGAACACTTGATAAATTGAAAAAAATTGAAATCGCAACAAAGGCCAAACGGCGGCAACTACAAGAAATGTCTTGACTAACCAAATGCAAAATACAATCACGAACAAAGAAGAGAGGCCAGAAATCTGCCAGGGGAAGGCGACTATTGTCTGTGTTACAGCTAAACAAATCAGATCACACTGTACTCTTCCTATTGTATCAGTTTTTAAAATAAGATGCTTCTTCTTCTTCTTCTTCTTCTTCTTAGTCGTTATCCTGACACAGGTATCGTGATATCACGAGTTGGCCTTTCCAATGTCCTTCCATTTTTCTGATATTCCGTCATTCTTGCACATTCTGACAGTGGAGCGCCAATGGTTGCAACAATATGATCAATGTATCTTGTGGGGGATTTGCTTCTACCTTCCACCTTTTCTTGTATCGTAAGCTTCTCCAGACCGTTTCTTCGAAAGACGTGTCCGAAATAACTGTTACGTGCATCCTTAATCTTTTCTTAATATTCAGTTGTTCCAGTACTGATAACATTTGTTCTGTGGGTTACCCAAGGGATTCTCAACATTCGTCTCCAGCAAAACATCTCGAACGCATCTATGCTTTTTCTATCAGCTTCCTTAAGGGCCTAACATTCCGATGCATAGAGAAGAACTGGAAAGACCAAGCATCTGACCAGTCTGATTTTGGTACCTACGGTTATTTCGTGGCTTTTCCAGACTTTCGTCATTTTAGCCATCGCAGTTTTTGTGTGATGATTTACAGTGGCGATATTGTTTATTTCTGTTAATTGGTTTTGGTTGTTGTTAGCCCTATCTATCACCATGATCATTGTTTTTCCTC
Source organism: Ignelater luminosus (assembly GCA_011009095.1). Lineage (NCBI taxonomy): Eukaryota > Metazoa > Arthropoda > Insecta > Coleoptera > Elateridae > Ignelater > Ignelater luminosus. Next base: position 67,223 of record VTPC01005366.1, on the reverse strand, counting down.
TATTTATTTTGAGACCTGTCTCTATGCTGATGTTTTTATTTTTTCTAGTAGTTGACTCAATTCCTCTTCGGAGCGAGAATGGTTGTATCATCTGCATATCTCAGATTCCATTCTATTCACCATGTATGTTATATAAAATTGGACTCAATATGCAGCCTTGCCTTACGGCCTTAGTAACTCGAAAGCTTTCAGTCAGTTCCCCGTTCACTCTGGTTTGAGCGCTGTTATTGTTGTATAGATTCCTGATCAGTAGAATCAAGTGGTGTGGCACTCCTATTTCAGAGAGAATCTGCCACATCTTCCAATTCACTAGGTCAAATCAATAAAGCACAGATATGTTCTGATATTAAATTTCCTGTATTTTTCTATAATCTGTCGTACATTTAATATTTGTTTTCTAGAGCCACGTCCTAGGACGAAACCTGCCTGTTCTTCCGCAATTTCAGGTAGTAAGAATGGTTTTATTCTCTCTAGTATTATGTGTAGCATTATTTTGCTGCAGTGTGTGATTAGTACTATTGTACGATAATTGCTGCATGATTCCCTTGATCCTTTTTTATGAAGAGAAATACCTATATACTGATTTTGTTCAATTCTCTGGCCACGTGCGTGTTTCCCATATTCTTTGGCTAATTTAATGTATTATATCGTATCATCTCGATGGGAATACTATCTGTGCCAGCGGCTTTGTGGCTTTTTTGTCTTCTAAATGCTATTTCAACTTCACTTCTGAGTACGTCAGGTTCTTTCTCAAAACTGCATTCTTCTTGTGTTGGTAGGTTCTCTGCATCCTCATCCGTCATCAAATTTTCGCAGTATTCCTTTCATCTGCTTATTATATCCTGTTTAGCAGTGAATAGATTTTAGTTCTCATCTTTGATAGCGTTGTGATTTGGGGCAAGAGAGCGTGTTATTTGCTTTATTTTCTTAAACATATCTCTCGTCTCAGTTTTGTTTTTATGTTCTTCTATTTATTTGCATAATAAAATACACGCAGGTTAAATCTACTAAATTTAATTTAGAATTCGCAATAATATTTGGTCCGACTATTCAAAATTTAATTAAAGCTAAGTCCAAAGAGGCCAGCTTTAATAGAGATTTTAGTTCAATAAGGAAAACAAAATCAAATCGAAAAGAAACCAAACACACTTGATAATTACTTTTAGGTATTAAGCAACTTTTGAATCACGACAGAAGTCCAAATGTACAATAACACAAGCCCAAACGGCAGCGACTACTAGAGATTTCGTGACTATCCAAAAGTCAGATGCAATCACTAACAACGACAAGAGGCCCAAAGTAGACTACTGCAGACCTTGCAGCTAAATAGATCAATCCAAGGTGTCCCATTCATTATTCTACCAGATACAATAACTTAAAGAAAAGTCTAGCGAACTCAGAAAAAAGCCAATGCAAAATGCACATAAAATTATTTTATTAAAAATGAGTCGTGATACAGAGCAGGTGAATCCAAAGCAAAGATTAATCGTTGCCAGTCATGAATTGGTCATCTTTAATTCACTAAAGGATACAAAATAATTCCGTGCCATCACTAGAAACACAACATGTTGCTAGTATATATCATAAACGGTCTTAGAATATCCTAGTTGGAACGCAGAGTTTTTTTTCTTTATTTCAATCAATTTTCTGGATCGCATGATATAAATAACATTAGAAAAGCGAATTCAATACATTATACAGTACGGACACAATTCGTAATAGAATTTGTTATCCTTTTGATTTGCAAATGCTACAAATTAAAGTGGTAAAAGTCATTCCCATCGACTTAATACATTTGATATCCTTTACCTTGGATTTACCACAGCACAGAAGGGAATTATTTTAGGTCCTCTCATCCCTCTAATTGTGCCCTAGAGCTTTTCGTTACCAAGGGGCTACTCTTCTGATCGACCCGGCGATTCTTAGCAGTTTCTGCTCATTTACGGCGAAACTTCTAAGCCTGCTGTAAACTTTTTTTTAGAAATACATGCAAGGTGGTTCTCTTTGCCTTCTTCATGTCTTACAATTCTTTATAATATTATGTGTGTGAATGACTGATAACTAATAGCATTCATAATCAAATCTTTAGATTTCTTTATTCAATAAACAAGAATTCATTGGTTACTCAAATGTTTGAAAGGCAAAATTAAACAACAGCTATAAATTCCTATTACGAAGATATGAAAACCTTGATACTTTTGAAATATTTATTTCTTCCTTAAAAATTAAAGCAGTCATATAATCAAAAGCAAGAAGTTATATATACTATATAACACGTTTTGTTACCTTCACATTACACAAGATTTGCCATAAACAAAAAAAGACTTCTGATAAAGTGAACAAACGAGATACCTAGATATTTTATTTAGCCGTGCATATAATATGCATTACAGAGTTTATTTAAGTTCTCCTGAGTGGGTCAATCATGTGAAGATTTTGCAACTGAGATTACAGACCATTTAAACCAAAGTTTGTTTAAATAATGCATGTGTACATACTTCAGTTAAATTATGTTCATTTTAAAGCCCTAGGATAGTCGTTAATCCAACATTAAATTTATACCAACGAACGTTATTATTATACTCTACACGATGCGCCGTTGTTTATTTTTAGAAGTACCATACCTCGATAAACTAAACAAAGACAGTTTATGACTCTAAAAACCTAGAAGGCAAATTGGCAAAAATTGAATTAGCCCTGAAATAGGAGCTCGGAATTTTATTACAGGGATCTCAATAAAACAAATATTACGAAAACAAAAAAAAACGGAATTTAATAACTTTTTTTGAAAATTATTTTTTGGGCAAGCAAATAGGAAAAACGCCAACCGGAAAATTATTTTCGTTTCAAAGGAACACCAAAGAGGAAAATAAATTTAAAGACAAAAAGGTTAGGATAAAGCAAAAATGAAACAAAATATAGTTCCACTTTTAGGGGATGGCAGGTGAATATGAACCCTTTATTTTTATAAAAGTACTTGGGTCAACTACAAAATGGATGGTAGACCTTTTCCGAACTACTTTGTCGATTTATTCGTTATTTACTGTGCGAAATTGTGACACTAATAGTAATTTTATTCCCCCTATTGTGTTCGCCGGTTCCTTGTTCTATTGCAAAAGGTCTCTTAACGGATTGACATTATTATTCATTGTACGTTCAGCAACTTTACTCTGTCGCTACAACCCTTGTTCAAGAGAAAAGAAAAGAATTCGAAAGCAACAAGTTAAATTAACCGTAACAACCGCACTCATGTACAGGAGACATACTTCACCAACTAGTAAAGAATCGTGAAAGAGTCTCGACCAATGTTTGCAAAACATTCTTCATGAGAATCTCACAAAAACCGACAAGCATCTCTCTAAGGATTCGAGAAATGTATCAAAAAGCGTAGTCGAATAAAACATGGCTGTTTAAAATCTCTGATTTATAAGCTGAGAATCTCTAACAAGAACAGGCAGATTTGAATATAAAAATAAATCTGTTTACGTACTTTTTTGTTTTTGTTTTGATTGTACAGACGAGGAACACAAAAGAAGGAAAAGCTTGTTTGATTAAAACCTTGTTTTTAAAGCGAAGCGTTTGTTTAGCTGCGAGTTTATTCGGTAATAAACACGAGTATAGACGATGTATCAGGAGCGGTTTTGTTTTTCCCCCAGGAAAAATCAATTTTTCACCATATCATCACTTGTTGCTTTAATGCGGAGCAATTATTTAATAAAGAAATTCTAAACCTCCAGCAGGTAATTTCTGTAAAATTCGCATTAAATACTGCAAATGATTTAGAAATTTATAGCCTTGAGGGTAAAATCATTGCAGGTGGTAAATTTATCGCTGACAACTCACAACACCTCCTAAATCAAGCGCAATGTAAAGTCATTGTGCTTTAATCCACTGTTTGGTGGTGGTGGCGGTGGTCATGGTAATATCCTCTGGGAACTAATTACGAAATCAACCGTGATGAAATTTCTAGCGTCGTCGGTTAAGTCTGTATAAAAAAGGGTTCACATAATTTAAACACATCAATTGGTGATAATCCGATGGAGAGGATGAAGAAGGAAGGAAAGGGGATGAAATTTACTAGCCTCATAAACGTTATAGTAATCTGCATATTGAGGCTAAAATATTGTTTAATAAATCCTTTCCACTTTTTACGCTATACGTCTCGTAAATAATATCCTTTAAGAGGTTTTTTCCTCGTAACAACTTTTAAAGTATGTCTTGATAGCAGATAAAAAATATTAACTGCTAGCAATAAATAAAAGGGTACTTCGTGTTTGTTTTATAAACAAAGAGTAATTGGGTTGATAAACAATTTAATATTTACAAATAAAACAACGAAACATCAAATTGCTGCTTTGGTGGGAAAGTTTCTTACAAAGTTAAATCTTGGTTAAAGGTTCGACTACTTAGACAATATAAGCCTAATTCACTGTAACAAAAGTTTTTTTGCAGTCCAAAATCCTTTTAAAGAATATACAAAAAAGTCTTTTATCTTCTTAAGTGATCAACAATTCTTTGTAACCACCGTCTTAATTTTCTCCTTTTTTTGCGCTTGAAGAGGAAATCAAACAAACCCATACTGACTCTGAAGACTAACTACTATTCTACAAAATATTTCAGACTAGTAAATGCTCTTATTTACTATCGATTACACTTTAAAAGAAAAGAAAATTAGACATTCTTCTAACCGTTTTTTCAAGAGTCATCCCTATATAGATAATAAACATAGTAGCCGTTACTATAAAGAGGGCAGTGTCCTCATTAAAAAAATGACTTTTTATTTTTATCTTTTTATAAGAATTCTAAATAATATAGAATAACACTTCAATTAATGAAACGAGACTTTCAACGTAATTAGATAACATACACAGTGAAAACGTTTTAATGGTCGTAGTTTCTATTTAGCAGTATCAGAATGTCAAACAACCCCACGCTCTTTAAGGAAAAATCCATTCAAAACCTTAAAGCCATTACATATGTAATACATGACTGATGAAAGCCAAACACGTTTCTAAGACGTAGACAGGATCAGCAGAAATAATACTTCATGCTTATCTTTGACTCAAAGATCATTGGATAGAGAACATTGAAATTTCTTATTGACTACAAAAAAAGTTATAAATCGCAAAATTATCGTTTCATTGTATGATGAATCTCAACTTACAAGTGCATCATGTTCACTAATAGTATTCTTGTTCTAGGTAAACAGCATATCAAAATAAGGAAGGACAGAAGTTCACGATCTAGACAAATCCGAATCTGAACTCAATGATACAATAAAAGAGATGGGAGCCAACAAAGCACTAGGGATAGATGAGATTCGTTTAAAGCGTTTAAAGCATTGTGTGTCAATCTGGAAAAAAGCAGAGGTGATTTGGATTTCAAAAGCCTATTGCCGGTTCCGGAGAAAGCTTTGAATAAGCTGGTCGCTAAGCGGATAATGTGCTTCATGAAAATAAAAAGGAAATCCTTATCAAATCAGTTCGGCTACCAGAATTAAGAATAGGAGGACTGGTTCACACATCTGGATATAAGGAACTCTTTCATTTCTGCGTGATACCCGCAAACTACTTTGAAGCAAAAGAAAAGAGGATGCCCAAAAAATATTGGACAAGTTGCAGTACATTTTTTTCAAAAAAAGAATTAATCGTGCTGGATTCAAGCGTAGGATGGAAAGGTCTTCCCTAGGCTTGATATCTTAAGAGAATGTATGGAAAATGCCGTATTGGATGATAGGTACGACTTATAACAAATCATTCGGTTAGAAAGTTTGAAACTAAATTGAAAAATATTTGGCTAAGGTGCAAGAACTGAGCTGAGATTCAAAACTTTGAGCACTAGATAAACAAAGCCCAATGCGCATTTCTTAGCTCTAAGAAGCTGGTAAGCAAAGGCATCACCATAGAAACTCGAGGGGCAAGAAGTCATGGTCATAGCGGTAAGAAATAGAGTCTGGCATCTTCACGTATGACTCAGAAATATGGAGCAAAAGATAGCAAGTTCGCAAGATACTAAAACCAGTCCTACTGCTAATTCCAAGTGCATAAGATACATGCATCAGATCATTTCGGCTGGAAGCGAAGATTAATTACGCGCTCTTCGAATATCGTATCCGGCACGATAAAGTCTTATCAAAAGCGACCTGGCCGTTCCAGACGCGGTACCAAGAGACACAAAAGTTAATATCTACACAGATGGTTCTTAGATTGACGATAGAATAGGTGCAGCTTTTGTGAATTTTAAAGCGGGTAGAAGAGATCGCTGTGCTGACACTGCGCTGTATGGACATGTGACATGGAAGACAACATAATTGTGTTCCAAGCTCAATCAAATGCCCTTACGCATTACAAGAAAGACGGAAATCAAATTAACAGATAGGATTATATTTGATTCAGGATCAAATTCAGGCCTTACAGATTTATGACGTTAGACGGATTCTACCACACAAGAAAGAAGTGATGTTACACTGGGTAAAAGCCTATGAAAGACAGACACGAAAATAAGAAAGCGGATCAACTAGTCAAAGAGGCTAGTAGCAAGAAGTAGAATGGCAAGGTACCATTTTGTCAAAGGCGAAGCTGAGATATCAAGTATTCCGACATGTAGATAAGTTCTGGTGTTCGTACAGAAAAATGGCACATAATAGTGAGTGACTCGCACAACTAACTTTTCTGTTGAGACAGAACTTGTTTACTGGTTAATTCTTTGATTGGAGTTTGAACAGTTAAGTTCTAACAGTTGTGTATTCATTGAGACTGTTGACTTTGCGACAACTTGTTTGTTCCTACAGCTCTAGCATTTTATCTATCTTAATCAGTTTAGTTCAAAATTGTTTACTATAAACTGAGCAAGAATCTGTCATTTGTGTCCACTTCGAAAAGGTACCTGATAAAAATTACTCCATGGTTGACTGTCAAAAAGAAAAATCAAGAATGTTGACTTTGTTGGTTTAGATTATCAAGTCAGTAGCAAGCTTTAATGCAAATTTGACATCATAAAGTACCATAAATGTTGCTCCATATACACAGTATACCTAAATATTGCTTTTATAAACATTCTGTTTTTTTGTTCTCAGTAAGTGCTTTTTTAAACTTTACTTTACACGACACGAAGGGTATTTAAGCAGAGATGTACTGGAAGGCTCAATTTTTATTAGTTTTCATTTAAGCAATTTGAGATTTTACAAGAATCATCAGTAACAACCCATTATCGGTTAGCTATTGGATTGGAATCGTATAATCAAAATATGAATTATAATTGACAGCTGGCGCCCTTTTACTTTTGACAATCTCATCAGATTAGATGAGGCTTTGCTTAAATACTGCAGATTAGATACAACCAATTACAAGACCAAATGGAAGATCAAACTGTGCTCACCCTTCACTTAACCTTGATACGTGAAACAAGTGTCCCTTTGCAGAGACGCGGCTTACCGACACCAAGTTTCAAGTAAATAATGAGAAAGCCTTGTGAGTCACTAGAAGTTGGGTTTTTCTAAACTCCACTTCACTAACTTAAATCCTAACTTCCTTGGTAAGCCACCACTTAAAACGTTATTTACTCTTGTGCAGATTCTTGTATTTTCATATCATATTTATTAAAATGTTCATAAGTTTTTTGTATAGCAAAAGCAGGCCCACCCTGAGAACTTCTCGTTGTAAACTTTTCTCAAGAGTTGCAACAGTCTGTATGCCAAAAATAGCAGTTACTGTTACAAATTTAGAAAAACCTTCAGAGAATTTCATTTGTAATTAAATTTGTCAAGCAAAAACAATTGGAATTTACTTTGTGATAAACCTTCGTACATGACTAAACAAGAAGTAAATTATTCAATACAAACACAAAAAGTCCCTTACCTAATATGAGAAAGTAAATTAGACTACAATGTTCGAAACATAAAAGTCTTTGTTTCGTGATCAAAGGGCTAAAAAGCTCGGTGGATGTCCTCTAAAAATTATCACGAATTTAAATATTTGAAGACAAAAGCGCCACCCGAATAAACAGGTATGTTATTCCTCGAGCAATATCCTTTTGCCTACTATTATTCGTCAGCAGAATTTTATGAAACATTACCCTAAGTAGAGCAAATAACAAAGGCAGAAAACAAAGTTTTTGGTTAAATTAAGTTCTGAACAACGTTTTTAATTAAATTAACTTTGCACAAAAAAATCTCAGCAATAAATGGTAGAGAGCGCACAATGCATTTTATGTTTGTAGAAACTTCCTGAATTGCTAAGATAGCTTGAAAATACAGTTTAAGGTTTTATCAATTGAATTATCTTTTCTACCGGAAAAGAATTACAAAAGAATTCGTTAACAGACTACTAAAACTATTATTCTATATAACACAAATATACGTATACTGAGCAAACTGCTCGCGTACAAAACATAAAGTTCTCAGTAGTTACAGTAAAAACTAAAAACGACTACCAAAAACACATAAACAAAGCTTTACACAGGATAGCTTTAGTTTGGAAAATAGACTAAAAATAATAGAAATAATAAAGTCTGTTTTCTTAACAACGGAGAAGAATTCAATATAAGATCTCTTAACTTTCTTTACGAATTTATGATCAAATGAAACAATAAATTTCTGAAGTAGCTATTCCTGCATACATTTAAAGATAATTAACAAACTTTAAAATTCCAACTTTCTACCCAAACAATTAATACAACTGACAGGTAATTTACAAAGTTTTGAGAAAACCTCATGAAAACGAAAGTAACCTACGTTTGGAATTTTCTGAAAAGGTATTAAATTTTAAATTTCCTACGTTTGATAAATAATGGTGCGGGAGATGTGTTGAAAATCACTTTATTACTATATATAAAGGAATTATTAAAACGTGAAATCGTAAAGGCGGGAATAACTCGAACTCTTAATATTTTCGTTTTTGGCTTAACACCAACAAGTATTCACTACATATGTACGTACGTAAGCACTGATGTAATATTAGAGATTCTTTTATTAAAGAAATGGTTTAGTAGATGCTTCGAAAATCTTTTGTAGCTACAAAATTGCTCCTTTATAAAATGTAACTAAGTAGATTTTACAAAGAAAATCAACGGAAATTTACAAAGACGATAAAGGTTCTAAGTGATACTATAAAAATTTAAAACTCATTTGAATAATGATAATGTTATATTCAGGGAACTAAAGCTTTATTATATAGTATGAAACAAATTCATTTATTTTTAAGGAAATTAAATCCTGAAATCTACCATGCTCACCATCAATCTCTTTAAATAGCACTGCCATACTTCGATTTACTTATCTGAAAGCCTTTATTTTACTCTTTTCAGATACATTCCGCTTGCTTAGTCTTTCTTAGTTTGCTATAGAAATAAAATTACCAATCATGACCTATTAGGAATTTTTCCTTTACCATGGAGAGAACTTTTATCCATTCTTTGAGCTGATTGCCTAAAGACTTGTTTGAAGTGAATATCTTTGAGTCCTAGATAAACAACTAAGCTTTTGAAGATATTTAAAGTTTTGCTATGAAAATAACTTAATTAAATCAAGTAAACATGACTAGGTTTAATTCTCCTATCGAATTACCAAAAGGGAGTTTGATCTTCAGATTTAGACCTCAAAATAGAATTTTGGATACCTTTCAGATTTCATGTTACACATGGTGAAAGATTCGCATTCCAATCGTCAGTTGCTATTGGACCGAGCTTCAACTTTGGCTTTCTTAATTTCCATCAAGTCTTTTCGGGATCACTGAATTGGTTTTTCAGCGGTAAAAGCGTCTTAGAGCGTTTCAAGAAAATAGTAAATACAAGATTTATGCTTGAAAATTACGAAGAATATCAAAGCAAAAGCAACAGTGACTGGAAATATCAGAATTTGAAGAATTTTTATCGTCTTCCATATTACTGTATGAAAATCGTTTAAATCATAAGCGAAGAAAGAAAACTAAATAAAGACCCAAAACCTTAAATCAATCAAATTAAATCTAACTTAGAATTTCTTTTTTAAATAGAATTTATAGTGAACTTCTCTAATGGTAGAACTACAAAAAAACTGGGATCATCAATAGTGGCCCAAAACCAAAAGGTATTCCCTTGAATTGAGTTGGTAACTAAGAATGAACTTTTTCTAAAAACTTGATTGATGGAGTCTACACACTTGAGTGAGTTTGACAAAGAACATAAAATTCCCGTCCACGCAGAATACTATCTGGTAAATGAATCTTTGAACCTTGTCCAAATACTTAAACTAAACATCACACCACACCTATGGCAAATAACGGTAAATGAAGTTAGAAATAATGTTCACAGAAGCTTCAAAAATGCTATAAATTTTGGTTGGTAGTTAATTATTGGTTGTCATGTTTATAATCAACAGTTTGCCAAGAGTAAACTTTGACCATCTTTTGCCTACATCTTACTTCTACAGTATCATACACTTTACATCATTCCCATATTGTTTCACCGCCTGATTCTATATAACTGACATTTACTGTCTGTCATCTTTGATATCAGTGTACACCGTACCAGTCTTGGTTTCTATCTACTCTATTTGACTCTGGGTCTTGGTTTTCTGCACTATTTCGCTTATTATTCAAGACACTCATAATCAAGAACAATTCTAGAATGTTGATCGCATTCGTTGAGTTTTTCATAATCGTGACCGTCCAAAATAAACAACATGGAAATTATACAAAAATGCAAATAAAACGAAAACAAGAATAAAGTGACTTGGGCATAAATTCTTTTGTTTTTGCACATGAAAATAACAATAGCTTAAAGCAAGATTTTTCCCATCCTAGCTTTAACTGCCGACAAGTCTAGTACAAAGTACGACCATGAGCAATGTATCGGAAACGTAAAGCGCAACTGTCTGCAATGCTTGGATTAATAATGATGAAGAGTTAAATTTTGAACTCGAGAATATTAGCCTCGTGGTAATTCACGTGTGATTTTAATTGACAACAGTATTTTGTCTTTTTTCTTGGATAGATACCACAATGAGCAAAAACGAACGCCTTAGTACGCGTTTTTAGGGTAAACACCCTTTTTGGGGAGTTACAGGACTAGTATCAGACTGCAGAAGCTAGAGCGGGGTGCCCTGGGCATGACCGTAGGACATTATGTACTTATTGGGAGAAATATTGCGAGGTAGACGTTTAGAAATTGTCGGAACTGACAGAAGTCTAAGGGAGCCCAGCAAGATGAATGCAGATAGAACAGCCAGCAAACGAAAATAGAAAGCAGAAACCATCGTCGATGATAAGGACGTTGATCAAATTCTTTGTTTCTTCCTAGCCTAATGATCTTTCAAAGGCCAGTTTTCCAAAATCAAACCCAAGTCAGAAGTAATATTGGACAGATAGAAAGAGTGACTAATTGTTTCGGAATAGTATAAGTAAAAAGCCACAAAAGCATTCGTTGGCCATTAGAAGCTTGGAAAATGGAAGGCTAGCAGTTGGAGAATAGGGCAAACTAATGAGAGTCCTTGACAAATTTAAATATCAATACATAACTAATGCTGATTTAAAATTATCGGAGAGAAGAAACGTTATAGTCTTGATGCAATTAAAGATCAAAATGATGGTAGTGGAATTTAGATAATGCCTAAAGATTTGTGACAAAAAGAAGTTGTCAAAGTCTTGACAACAAGCGCAGTGATCGCTGCTATAGATGTAAAGGGTATGACCAATGAACATTGAACATGCCCAGAAATTTTTCAAGAGCAAAAACATTTGTGTGGAATATGATAGATCTGCTATCTCCCTTCGGAGGCATCAATGTTGTGTCATGTTTGTCATCGCCTGTCGATAAAGTCAAAGAGTAGGTAAGTGATTATAAATCTTTCTTGAAGCTACTGTAACTTATTTAAATACAAAGAAAATCGTGTTAATAGTTCTTGAACATATTCAACAGTCATTGTCCATTAAACCAAATTCGTTTTGTACAACTCATCCGCTACATTTGTAAGGTATAGGAATTATAACTTCAGTAATTTTCACGTTGAAGCATGATAATTTTATTTTTATTACTCCACAATTCGTACGTGCTGCTGCTAATGCTTTGCATTAATTTTCATAGTACCGTGACTCACGTACGGTAACTGCAAATTTGAAATTTGACTTTTAAATTACACATCTTCCTTTTGCAAATTTTTCAAATTCAGTAGTTTAAAATAGCATCAAACGTGAACTGCAGTCTAGTTAGCTGGATTAATTAATGTCGAAAGTCATTATCAACGCTTATTTTTTTAGCCAACTAATAAAACTTTTTTTTGCTATATTTTTATGTTTGTTGGGTAAAACATAGTTCAAAGAGAAAAAGCAATCCTAAGTGCAGTCTAATTTGTTAAAAAGTTCGTTTCAGCGGTGTCATTCGTTTTTTTAGGCAAATACAAAATTAAATATGCGGAAAATTCGTTAGGGACTCAATATTTAATTTTTCAAGAATAGATACATCATATTCATATTACACAAAGTGGTTACAAAGCTTTGCTTTTCAAAAGGGACTAATCCACAAACGAATTTCAACAGTTATTATCTTAACAAAAATAAAGTTTGTACCGCCAATTTATAACTTTATAATGTCGAAAACAAAGGTATACTTTAACAAAACGAATTATAACAGTATTTATGGTTACATAATTTCGAATGGAAACAAAAATGAAAATATATAGAAGGAACACTCAGAGCTCAATATTCATAAATGTGGAGCGAATTGCGTTGATATAGCAACCGAACACTCCAAAGTTTGAATTAGTTGAGGGAACGAACGTTTATGACACCATATAATCGAAAACTCCTCTATTAATCCCTAATCTGTAATAACACTTAACAAGCGGTTAAAGCAACATAAATTCATTTACAGGTTAGTTAAATTTAATTCGAAATGGCAAAAAGAAACTTTTCCTAACCTACCGAAAAGAAGGAGTTAATGAGAAAACGAGAAAAGAAATGCGAAAATAAATAAACGAAAAAATTCTCACGTAACGTATAGGTAGGAAAGGATTGTTTTGGAAATGGTTAAAAAACATTGTATTGTACAAATCCGATTGCCCTTCTAATGTCGAATTAATAGCATTAGATTTACAATCAGAAGTTTTAATACTTTTAGTTTAAGTCCTCTTTGAATGTTCGATCGTATAAAGTATTAGATGCCCTTTCGCTGTTCTTTGATGCCAAAAGTTTTTAAGCGGAAACAATTTTATTGACTGGATTTACTTTTTTTTTCTATCTTCTAATGTTCTACGAGAAACTCTTGACTTCAAATAAATGGCCTCTTGCAAAAGCATGTCGAGATAAATACTACACCATGTGTCTGTTATCAGCAAAAATATATATAATATAAAAACATCCTCATCCTTATAAGATTCCTAGACAGATATAAATGTTTTCATATAAAAACGCATTTTCTGTTAAGTAAAAGAGAATTCTTGATGCGCAGACTTAAATAAATATCAAAACTTCCTAAAACAAAAATTTCTGTGGGAAAACATCAAACTCTAAACACTCGTTTGTATTCCTCAATTTTATCAAATGACGTATTGATTTTCATTAATAACTTGGTACACGGAAATAACTTACAAAACTTTTTAGGATGAAAGCTTTAAGAGGTTTTAGGATATAAACAAATTTGTTTCTATAATGAAGTTTCTTTTAAAACAACATTCTCTAAGTAAGTATAATATACGAGAATGTCACTAGGTTAATATCTTTCTTTTTGAAAAAATTATCTCTTCTGACATAAAAGTAAGCGAAATCCTCTATCGCATTTTAAATCTTTATAATTTTAGGTTAATTCTTTTAAGTATACTTCCGGAACATTTACTTTTAAATGTCGTAATAAAACTCTTCTTTATGCCGTTAAAATCTTTTCAGTACTTTGTAAGGAATACGCGTTTGCATTTAATGAATATCGACAGACGTTTGGTATTTTAAGTTTAAGAAAACATAAGAAATTAAAAAACGCAAAGTAGCTTCTGCCAAAAACATACATAAATTCAATACAATTATCTCTTTTTAAAGAAGTAATTTAAGTTTTGAAATTACTTCCAAAATCGATTTTTCCTTGAAATGCTTACATTCGCATTTTTCTTTCCATTTAAAAATAAAAACAAGCAACCTAAGAATTTTTTGCTGTAGGGTATATAATTTTATTTACATGAATTAATATTCCTTTCCGCAATTGGTTTTAAAGTGCCTTTTTATGGAAGAACAAGATGAGAAACTTAGATTTTGATTTGCCTAAATTGAAATTCAAGATCTCTATAATCATGGTCATAATATTCAATTTCTGTCATTTATTCTGTCTGCAAATATCATTAAAAAATGAAATCGAAAAAATACACATTTCCATCAAGTTTACAAAGACTGAAAAATACGGCAGCTAATTTCAATGACGGACGATACGGACAATCATACACGTAATTTTGCAGGAGTATAGTCACTGACAGAGAATTAATTGTGTGTTTTGTTCTTGACAGTTACTGCGTTCATTTGCGTTTATCGGAATCCTTATTTTGGTATCATTTTATATTTATTTTTTTTGTACATTTTATCTGATTTATCTTTCACAAACAGACATAGCATGGATCATAGATTATGTAATACAATAAAGTAGGCAATGGATTTTAAGCAATTTCCTAATTGTTTAAAAATTATTAGCATTAATTTCTTGATTTAATTTTCGCCGTAATCTACTGTACTATATCACTATAATGGAATACATAAAACTCGCAATTCGTTTGGGCTTTTCACTTACAAAACAGACAACGTTTTCCAATAAAGCAATTTCTGATTGTAATTGTTTGAATAAAATGTACCATTTGGGTCTTTTACTTCTTTACGGTAGAGTACCTACTTTAATGTATGTACTTCTGCTTTTGGTTATTACTGCCTTTCCAGGCAAAGGAAAAAATCGATTTCTCTGTGTTTCTTCTACAAAACAATTTCCTGATTGCTTTGTTGTAATACTCTTTTTCTAGCTCTGTCGATGCCAGTCTAGGCCTAGTTAGTTTTTATTGTACAAGTACACCCTTACCAAATTGTTTCTGCTTTTCATATTGCGTGTCAAAAGACTTTCTTTTCGTTTTTTTTCCTAGTTCTACAATGTTAGTTAGTTAGTCTGCCCAACTTACTTTAAGAAGTTGTTTCCTTCTTTCTAGTGGTAATCTGGGTGGGGTACATAATTCTTTTCTTCTTTGCAAATATCATCTTTGCCAATTCTATCCTTCAAATACTTATTTTTTTTCTGCTCTGGTTATATTACTTCCTAAGCAGAAAACTCGCTGTATTAATTTGTGTGTTTTTGATCCAGTTTTGCCACGAACCATAACTTTTGTCTTGTTTCTGTTTATTTTATATTATATTCCTTGGCTACTTCATCCATTCAACTATTGGCGTTTTCTTAAATCATGTTCTGTTTTTGCTAGCACTTTAACATCTTGGCATGTTTATGTTTTCCCCAGGTGTTTTTATTCCCACCTGTACTCTTTCCCCGAATTTCCAGAATGTAAAAAGTGGCTTCTATATTTCTGCCATTTGGGCTTCTATTTTTTGCCTATGGCTAGCATTTATGCCACTATAATATGTGATCGCAAGATCTTCCTAGTTGACAACTTTTTTTCCCTTAAATTTATTAATTGAAGGTCAAATAATCTGTTAGAAGAAGGACCAATCGATGACAAAATAAAGAGATAAAAATAGTCAGAAAATAATAGAAAGAAATCTTATCTATTTTCTACAATGATTTTTAAATGGCCAATAATTTCTTTGTAAACTGAACAGTGTTATATTGCCAAAAATTCACAAATGCTCTAAAGGAAAAAACACACTATGGTATATATTTTTGCATTTTGTTAAAGCAGTGTTTTCAATACTTCTGTTCTAGTTGCATAACATATTGTTCTGCCTTTGCTTCCAAGCCTTATTAAAAAGAAATAGGACTCTATATCTGAGACTGCAAGTGCCCCACGTTAGGCGTCTTTAACATGAATTAGGTGGTTTGTAAATCCACTGACAGATGTACTACCGAGGGTGTAATTTTGTATTTTTAAAAATATGCAAAAATTGTAATTCTATCAAAATATTCTAATGACGAAATTCTATTACTTAGATATATCTGAGTAAGACTCCAAGTCCCCCACGCTGAGCACCAATCATATGATTACAATTACATTTGAAGATGGTTTCGTGCGTTCTATCTGGTGACATTGATTTTGGTGATTTCATTGTGCAAATGAGTTTGTTTTTGCACGTGACTTGAATAGTAAAAATAATTTTCAATACATTTTCTTCAAATACCTGTAAACTAGGTAATAATAAGCAGTTCCTCTTTAGCGTGGACAATATCAAGTCTCACATGCTATGACTATTGGAGATCACACTGAGCGTATAATTGATGTGTGCTTTTGCAATTGCTTTACGCTGGGTTTTGCCATTTGTTGACGGTAGCAGAACAGAATTGCGCTTTAACAATTTCAAAGTGTGTTTACCTTGAAAATTGGTAAAAATGTCCCCAAAACGTGTCGGCTGGTTGCCAAGTAAAAAACGTAAAGCGGTAATTCTTCGTGAAGAAAGCTATACATATGAACAAATCGCAAAGAGATGGGTGGTGGTGCTACAAAGGCAGGGTTAAGAAAAGTTTGCAAATGGTACGGCAAGCCTAAATCCACTAAAACTGCCACAGAAACCGATCGAAAACCAAAGGTGAAACCGCAAGTTGTGAGCAGAATTTGTCGTCTTGCTTTGTAGGAGATATCAATAACATTTTGAAGACGGCAGGAGTGCAAATGGCTGACCGAAAGGTCAGACAGAAGTTGTGCGACAATAGATTGCAACCAAGACTACCCAGAAAAACCCATACCTTAAACAAACACAAAGACAAAAACGGATATATTGGACTATATCATACAAAGACTAGACTCAAGACGACTGGAGAAAAATAATCTGGAGTGACGAGACGAAAATTGGCATTTTTGGGGGGCCATGGCATGAAATTTATTCATCATCGGCCAGATGAAGACCTGTTACCAGAATGCACCAGGGCAACAATGAAGCGTACACGTGGCGACATGTGCGCAACTGACAGTGGTGGAAGGCAGTATCACCTCAAAAAAATATCAGGAGGAAGTTTCAGAGGCCAAATTACAGCTCACTGTCAACGATTTGTTTGAAAGCGAACCTCAGGGATGCATTGTGTCACACTACCAAGAACAGTATGAAATTGTTAAGTGACCACCACATCAACGCTTTGCCTTGGTCAGAAAACAGTCCTGACCTAAACCTAATTGAAACTCTCTGGTCAAGGCTGAAAGTTTTAGTTTCATGACAAAATCCGAATAACAGGAAAGAGCTGATCGAGGCTGTCAATCAAGCTTGGTTCAAAGTAATAACTCTTGACGATCTCGAAAGTTTGGTAAACTCAATGCCCCGAAGGATTGAGGCGGTAATAAAATCGAAAGGATACCCTACAAAATATCAAAATGTGCAATTATAGCTTAGGTTATAACTCCTTAATATTTAAAACTTAATGTCAAATGTAACAATTAATGCCACTAGTAAATAAATTATTTTTACATGCACGAGACTCAAAATCTTATTATTCAGATATGTTTAACACTGCAAATACCCATGTTGGTATAAAATGCGACAGTTTGTAAATTCATCAACAGATATACTATAGAGGGTGGATTTTGCCTGTTCATCTTTGAAGAGAAAAATAAAAACTGAAAAGTGTAATTTTATCACAACGCTCTAATTTATGAAACGCGGGATTTTATTATTGAGATATGTTTGAGACTCCAAGTGGCCCACGTTAGATGTCTTTGATATGAAAGTGATGGTTTACAAATCTGTCAACAGATACTTATACTATTCAAGCTACGATTTTTCTGCATCTTTGAATATAAATAAGTTGGTCAAAGGCTGTAATTTTATCATATTACTTTAATGCATGAAACTCGTAATAATTTTGAGTTTCATGCATTAGAGCATTGTGATAAAATTACAATCTTTGCTAATTTATTTATTTTAGAAGATACAAAATGTACGAATGTATGCTCTGAAATCATGAAAACTAATTTGCTATATGTGCTAAAGTATTTGTAAACCATCACATTTGTGTTGCATTGAATCATCCTTTCCTAATATATATACAAAATGTTCATAAATGTTTCTGTGAAATCATGCTTGCACCTGCATTTGTTGCGTTTTGAAAAACAGGATATGTATTAAAATGTTTGTCAGGTTACACGCATTGCATCGTTGTTATGATGATTGCCTAATCTTATGTTTTTGGAGAGCAATAATTAAAAAAATAACTTTTAAAAATTTTCTAACATAATATTTATTTAAAAACGAATAAATCTTAAATAAATAAATAATAATAATAATGAATTAATAAAGAGTAACTAAATTGCTGAATGCAGGACAATGACATTAGCAATTGACAAATGACAGAAAACGAATACGTATTAGTTCCTGAAACAAATCAATAAGGCGACACATCAAAATTAGATTCCACAGCCAACTGGACCGAGAAACATTTAAGAACACTTTGAACATAATAATTACTTCATCACTAAATTAGATGCATTAGCTTATGAGAAACCAGTTTCAACATAAACTGAACAGTTTTAATATACAGCTTAGTGCATAACGTTTTAAAGGATTATGGAGCTTTCTATCTAATATGCTTGCCGTTAAGTTTTGGTTCATTAATTTCTTTAACAAACAACGCAACAACAAATTAATATTTCCATTAAATTGATTAGTACATAATTTAAGCTTGCACTACACTCCAAGCTGATAATGAATTGGTTTCTATTAGTTATGTTCATACATGTAAGGGTATCAAAAGAGATTTTTTAATAAACCACGACTAGAATGTTGGTTACATTACACAACTGAATAAAACAGCAACAATTAGGATCTTGATATCTTTAGCACTTTCTCGTTTATTTTGTACGGAATCGACAAATGTGCCATAAAGAGCATGACACTTCAAAGTTGAACATTTCTGTATTTACAAATTGATATGAATCAACAGTTTATGCAGATTAATGCATTTACCTCTCAGTTGTAAATGACTGTTCATCGTGGACGCTTGTTTACGACACTTCCATCTAAATTTGGAAATTATTATCGATTGTTATACTGAACATTATTAAGTCAAATTAATAATGGACTGCGCCACTAACCAATGTATATAAAAATCTTTTATGACTTTCTCTGTAAAGGTATAAAACAACAGAAACATAAAAACAAAGAAAATAAACAGATAGAAAACGACATATCCTTACTTATTCAAATGTACTTTATCAAAATTTACTATCACGTTTCCGTATGTTGCGATAAATAGAAAACTTCAAATCAGATTTCTTTCGTGGTATTATGCAAAGCAAATAAAATTAGTCTTGCATGTATATTGAAAGAGCGCAACGTTACTATATTAAAATGCAAAATAGGAATAAAATTCTATAACAAGAACCCACAACATTCTGAATCACGCCAAATATCAAAGATAAATTAAATGTAAATATCTACTAAAAGTAAAGAAGGAGTTTTGCAGATGTCCCAAGATCTCGGATGGTAAAAATAAAACTATTACCTTACAGTATCAGGTTTAAATTTTTATGAAAGGCACGTAGCACCAAGAATAAAATTTCCTCTTATACGACACATTCCGCTAGCGGTAACGACGTAGTACGTACTAGATAGAAAACAATTAGATGAGCAATCATTGTGCTTGTACACTTAAAAGAAATGTAACCACATTTCTCAAACTCTTTTGATCGAGTTAACAACCTGAAGGATATATCGATTCGATCAATGAAAACACTTCAATGAAGACCTCTCTTGCAGTTAATTGAATTTTACTTCAAAAAGAAGTAGTTAAAATGATTCTCACGATCAATTCCTGCAATTGTTTCAATGGATGAGCGTAAAATAAAAAGCTTAGAAGAAAATCCACAGCGTTTCAAATTAAGAAATAAGAAATGTGAAAGCACAATATAAAAAAGGCTCTATGTTCCATATAATTTTTGTTTATATCCGCAATTGCGAACTGCTGTCGCCAACGATTCATTAAAAATGAAAACGTAATACGTTTAGGAAAATACTGCAGTTAACATTTTTATTTTTAAGAATTTAAGAGGTTTAAAATTTTTGAATTGCCACTTATATCTTTTATAATTTGTCCGTGTTCCGGCAATCAAACAAGTTTTTCTAAAACATTTTTCGGTAGCACGTTTACGACCACCATTTTATTACGTGGGACTAAAAGTGGCACCAGTCGTAGGTTGTCTTACAATATATGTCATATTTACTTGAGACAAATACTGATATCAAGTAAGAAGAATTTATACACATTTATATTTCAGTACATAAAACAGACGTTTTCTTACAGCGAAAGAGTTTTTGGCCCAAAGACGAACGGAAGTTAAATGACCAAATTTTATTACGTAGAACAATCTTTATTACTAGCTTTATTTCTTTATCAAATATGACCTTAAAGTTTACCTTCAAAATTAATTAATGTTTCATAATATGCATGAATTAAACCCAAACAAGATCATTACATCCAATGTCCATCATGTCTACAAAACAAGCAATTTTAGTAGTTTTGCGATAAGTTAGTTGTTTGTTATCTGATTAATATGTAATAACTGAACTATCAAAAGTTGTCTGTAAATCTAACATAAACATAGAATCTGGCAAAGTTCATTATGGAAAACCATTAGGGAATAGATTTACATACGGCTAGTCGCAAGAATAATAACCCTTATGCTTATATTAATACTAAATTTAATAAGTTTCACAGGTATTTTCGCAATATGACGTTATATTACATAACCCTCGTTCAAAATTCATAATAAAGTTAAAGGGGGAGACTGTTTGACGGGCGGAAAATGAAAGATAAGATTTCCCAGGTTTATTTAACTGAATGAACTAAAGCTCGTTCGTCTAAAAAATCTGCAGAACGAACAAATAAAAAAATTACAATAATCATGCCCGAAATAAAACTCGATAATGCGACGGAATTTTAAACAAGGACGGCCTTATATAATTAATTTGATGATTATTGAAAACGAAACTGGTTCAAAATATAATGGATTTTACAGGACAATTAACTGCTGAAATTAGTATTAAACCGCAGAACGGAAAATGGCTGACATTTGTTATCAGGAAATTAGCATTTGTAATGCCCATTATTTATTCGTACAGATAACTGCAAAATATGTTAGACACATGTACACATAAATAAATTATGAAATTTTATTTTGTTGCATGCGATAGTAAAACTCGCCTTCTATAATTATTGAAGATCGAACTTTAATTCGAACCAACTACTGGGGGTTGGTTTTGTATGCATTACATTGGGAGCTAAATAAATAGCAATTAAAGTGAAATAAGAAAATTTAAATAAACTTCCAGTAACGAACTAGAAATAATTAGAAGAGTTATAAGTATAAAAGAGAGGATGATCCAGAATTTGAAATTAAAATTGGTTGTGTAATAAAAACGTTTCTCTAATTTACATGCAGGGAGAGAATTAAACTTTTCGAAATGAAACATGTCATATTATATCTGCAAAATCTATTCTATGGGGGAAGTGGTTAATTTTGCGCATCACCTTGTATTAACAGACGAGTTGCAATAGGTAAACACGAGCTGCATTTTAATGTAAACGTTTAAATTTGTCGTTATCTTTAGAATAATATTCCAATCAAATTATCACTGACTGAGTTGCTACTGCTTTAGGGAATGGGATAGTTCAGAAACTCATCGAAGCTGTTAAACAACATCCTTGAAACAATATGCAGAAGGTGCTTGACATTACCGAAGTCATATCGACTTGTAATTCTAAACAATGAAACGGAAGATATTGGAAAAGGCATTTTCTTTTGCTGCCTAAAGCAGCAACTCCACGGCTAAATTCGATAAAACTGAACTTGAGTCTTTTGCCAAAATAGAAATATGCTTCTGAATACCAAAATCCCATTAAGCAAAAACTGATATTGATCTTTCACACCTATGGGCTAATAATTCATCATCTGTTACTGGTGTTTATACTTGCCTTGTCTTAAATTTGAAGATGTCTACAATTTTGAAGCCACGAGATCAGTGAAAATTAATAAGCTTTTGAGAAGATGAGAAACAAATGCTATCGGTGCCATATGCCAAATGAACAAACTATAGTGGCCATCGTAGAGCTTACTTACTTTAGCTTTGGCTTAGCAAGAGCAGCCGAAAACTGACCCGAAACAATCAAATAGTTTGGTTCTTGAACACAATAATTAAATTTCCAAGGAAATAATAAGAGGAGAATATAAAACAGTTCGGGTAAACCCACAATTAAAAACACAAAAGTCTAGGAGATATTAGATTTTCTTTCAAAAGAAGACGTCCTCTAATTCCTAAGAACATTTCAGACCTATTTAGGAAACAATTTAAAAATTATTTCCAGTAACCTAAATCCAAACTACTAAATGTACAAATAGAGATAGAACCAACAAGAATCATCATCCATTTAAACACTCACATAAAACAGGCCATACTTTTGATTCTTCAACGTACTTAAGTAAAGACTATTAAGGAACTCACTTCTAACACCTTCCTATATTCTTAATAAATAAAGACCAAATAGTCACCAAGTGTGCAAAATGAAAGTCTCAAAAAAGTAACATTACAATACAAAAAATCACTTTAATAAGGGTCGGTATAAAATAGTAACTTTAGCGGGCTCAGTATGCTTTCTCCGATATTTTGCAAATGGCAACTTTTGCTGCCCTTAAATAAGTTTTGCATAATCATATTCAATGATTCTTTGTTTTGGCATGAGATCCTCTAGATTTTTTCCGATTCTCAACTGTACTTAACATAAAATCTTGCAATTCCAATATTCGATCATGTCCGTTTTTCAAATTAAACCATGACCAGCGACGTGGAAATCTTTTATTAAGTCAACTCCTTCTAGAAAAATCTTTTGTTCTCGTAAAACTGTAATGATTCTGCACAGTTTTTCATTTTCAAACGAAGTTTTCCTTTAGCATCCGTGTCCAGCCCAAATTTGCAAGTTCATCTTCTCCAGCGTTATGACTGATGTTTCCAATTTCTTTTCGGGCTTGTGTTGTCAGTAATACGAGCAGCATATGCTTGGTCAAATTTCGTCATTGTCATCAAAGTGATTTAAAAACTAAGATTTATAGTTTGTATGCTTTCCATGTTGTACATATTACAGAAATGGGTTGTTTTGTAATATTAATACCTTCACCAATTTCAATAGTTGTACCAGAGAAACTAGATCATATGGTGCTAGATGTTTTTCCGCAAATCGTACACCCTTTGAATTTTCAGGATATCCTCCTTCTTATCATTAAGCAATTAACACCATAGACAACAGTACTTCATTACCATCTTCTGTACAATCATAAATATGAGAAATATGTGCTTTCATATCTATCAGTTCGGATCTGCAGATCTGTAAAAAACTTTATTTTGCATACTAAGAGCTATACCTTTCCGACATTGTGTAGCAAATTGTGCCACGTCTATCTATTGCACGATATCAATAAGCTTGACCACCCAAATCTAAGCAACTCTCCACCAAATGCACGTTAATATACTCTTATTTCTTTGGTACGCTATAATAGCATACCATAGCTTTCTAATTTTGTGACAGCTCTAGGTGCTTCTCTTATCATAAACATTTTAATCTCTCAACCAATATTTTACTTTGTCATACAAATGTATCTTCTTTCATACTTGCCAAAGCTGCATTGAGACCACCTTGGATTGCATTAGTATTCGATCTGGCAGGAGACATCTTTGTTACCACTACATGTGATTAGTAACTAAATTTAGAGAAATTCAGATATACTTCGTCCTGAGATATACATGGCAAATTATCTGGAATAACCTGCGTATCTAAGACCAAAAGCAAATTTAGCCCTGTAAACAGTCATCATCACAATGACAAAGAAAAGATATTCAAGAAATATGATCTACAAAATCTAACAAGAAAGCCAAACATATTCTTCATAGTTTGGATCTAACTGACACTTTGGAAACTCTTCTCATTGAGCAGTATAATTAGAAAATTAATTACTAAGTATTAAAACAACTCATGGAATGGATACCAAATGGAACGAACATATCCAATACAACGAATAAACAATGTCTTGCCATATTAAACAAGAAAACTGTTGACTAACTAATTCAGATAGAAACTTTTGGTTGCCAAAAAAGACAGTGCAGAGCAAAACGTGGTTATCATTGTATCAACTTTGCCAATTTCATGTAGGGGATATTTTCAACACCCGTCCCAAGACCACGCCTCTACTACTGAAGGCTAAAATTTTTTAGCTTCCATCATTTCAATCCTACTACAATATATTGCGAAACTAATTAATTTTATTTATGTCAAAGATCTCGCCAAAATACTTTAAATATTTTCAAAGTAGATTAAAGATTCGATCTATTAAAATAAAACAATTTGAACTTAAAGCCGAAGCTTAATTATGGATATTGCAGATTGTATCGTTCGTTTTATAAAGTCAGTTAAGAACTTCTTGCGAAATAATAGCACGGCATAAACTATTCAAGCTTCGTTTTTCAAACAAAATTATTCGTAAATGCGCTACATGAAGCATGTTAATGCTAGACGTAAGAAAGGTACTAAAACAACTATTTAGTATATTTAATAATAAAAACCTACATTCATGATACTTATTCACATAAAAACTTCAATATTAGTTAACTCTATTTTTACTGAAAATTTCCGAAACATAAACTGAACTTTCAAAAGATAACCAGAAAACTTTAACTTTAATGCGATCTAGTACTTCAAATGAACAACATTTTAACAAAAGCTAATTAGCTAATAATTTCAAGTCTTGTTCGTAGGATGGATAAAGCAAAGAATTGTCTCTAGTCAGGTTAAACAAACGTATAACTAAAATTCAAATTTTAATCTAATTAGGAAAACAATGTTTTGTTTATCGCACAAGGGGAAATTTTTTGTTGTCTAGAAACAGAGGAGCGTAATTAAAATGTACAATGTAATTAAAGCTGTATTTTTCTGAATTTAATTCGATTAAATTTTACAGTTGTCTCTCATTTAAAAAGATGGCAAGCGTAAAAAAAGAAACCTCAGATAAATCGTTTGTTTTAAAAATAAGAAAAGTTTTCAGCAATAAAAAATTTAAAGTTCTAGACAATTAAAGAAATATCTACCAATAAAACTTTACGGTTTTGTTTTTGTATTGTTCCCTAATTAATTAAAGAGTGATAATAGCCAAAGTTTGGCCTTTAAATATTTTCTTGAATTCCCCCCAACTGTGTTTCAGTGCCTCAGTTATTCCCTGGAAACCCCTAAAATTCCTAAATACTGTTAATTTGTATGCAGGATGTATAACTAAATTTGATAGTGTAATGCAAACTTTTACAACAGCTAGTAGTTACTATCATAAAATAACATTAGTGGCGTAAGTTTATATTTAGCCTTTGAGATTTAATTATATACACGAACCGTCATTTAAATTCAACAATTTACATTTTCTGGGTTAATAAACAAAAGTAATTAAAACTAATTGTTTGTTATTATGAATATAAGATGTGCCCAAAATTCTAAACATTTTTAATTAATAAATTTTAGGAATTTCCATCTGTTGTTGTTGTGCTTTTGAAGTATTAATTATTGTCGAAGAAGGCTCTCAGCTAGAAAATTCCACTAAAACGTTAATTATTGCTTTGGTAATCTTGTGATGTCTCGTTATAGAATAAATTTTTGAGACTAATTAAAATTAATTTTGTAATTTTCTACCAAAAGAAGATTTTATATAATTGTAAACAATAGTAAAGAAAATCTCTGCAGGTTTTTTCGAGTACATTTTTAGTTTTACGATTTTGGGTTAAATAACAAGATAATCCAATTTTTATGTTTCTCTGTTTGTGTTCAGGCCATTGACACTATACTATTGCCCTAATTTGCATCCAGCATGTTTTATAATCAACTATAGATAGAAGAATATTTGAAAAACAATTTATGATTTCCAGAGCAATTTGATAAACTTAATCAATCACTACCCAAAACTCTATGTTTCAGTGTTCAGGGATTTCTTGCTGTAGAAACCTTTCAAAGTAAATTCCAAGTAGTACATATAGTTTTTCCTTGCATAATAAAAGAAAGTGTAAAGTAAGACGTTTTATATTAAAAAGAAAGATCTGAGAAACAATTTTGAAACTTTTGACAATCATAGTAGCGTTTAGAATCTTCCTTTCTTTAGAAATTATTTTGGAAAAACTGTAAAATCAATTCTTAACTAGCAACGAACCACTTTCATCTAAACTGTTTTTATTAACCAAAATTAAGAAACTCAGAACCCTCAAAAAAGTTCACAAAGGGCAACACGTGTAACTGTTTGATATACCACGAGCGTAGCCACTCACGTTTCAGTCTTCCCCAGGTTAACGAAGCTAATACCGCCGAATGTCTTCTACTTCAATATTCCTTTTTCACAGGAATTTTTGGGCCACATCTCCTCCAAATCGTGAGGGCGATTTCCACCGAAGCGTTTTTCTTCGATCTTGGTAGAGGGTAGGAAATCCGAAGAGTCGTTTGCCGAACACTGAACTTTCGAGTGGAAAACGCTAGATATTTCGCGCTCTATGCTCCTATAATGACATCGTAGTGCGATGTAGATTTCTCTTTTATTCTATCTGTCGAACCGAGAACGAGATATACAATGGAAGGACGTGACATTTGGACTCCCATTTAGTCAAAAAGTCCCAAATCTACAACGCCATAAAGTAGCGCAGGCAGATCAGCCAGACCTGGTACGGATATGGTGTACTTCCAAAAGCAGATACTCCTTTTCCACTAATCATTCTCTTCCGTATCTGCAGTTACCTTCAACTTCTATACTTTCTATTCTATTTCGCTCTACCTATTCCTATGCTTTTCTTAGAATTTTTTCCAAGTACAGGGAGTCACAATCGGCCTCACTTCCTTCTGCTCCCACAAAATTAAAAGAAGAGTGCAAAATCTATCTATCCAGTGCCTCATCCAACCGGAGTCGAAATGCCGGCACAGAAAGAGGCAAGAGGTGGTGCGTTGGTTATTTGCAGAATTCAAGTAGGGCCAATTCTAGAACATTCACCCACTTTGTTAAATTTCGAGACTACTACCTGCTCAAATAAACAGGTAGATGGTAACATGTCACTAACTGCCAAAATATTTGGAAAGTTTAGTCCATTGATCGACAACGAATCGAGATTCATAAAATAATAAATATTATTATGAGGGCTTTTGGGTCTCTTGGAGATCTTAAAATTGAATACTTACAGTTGTTTGAATCAATCATAAGGTTTTACATATCTGAAAATAGGCCAGATAATGTGATGAGTTAAGTAATGGGCAGATTCAATCTGGAAGGTGGCTTTTTCGATGGAGATGCGCGTGGTACTTCAAATTAAATCTTGTTTTTTTTTTTCTTTTAAGCAGTGCAAATTGCAGAAGTTTAGCTGTTTGCAGACGTGTTGCTGTTCCTAGTCTAACCAGATGAGCAACGTTCTTAGGAACTCTTGCAAACAAAACTACTCATTTTCTTTGCCTTTGGCAGGGACAAAAAAATTTACCTATAGCAAAGATGCCTCTTCTTAATAAAGAAGAAACAACAACAAATTTTCTATTTTTTGAAAGACAGACGCATAGGGCTTGATTTCTAGAATATTTTAGACAAAATAGCCTTCCCGTAAAGGTTGTAGGAAATAAAGGGAAATCAATAACGAGACTGCAGTTTTCGGACTCAAATGTGTTGCCACTATAGCAAGAGATATTTCTCAGATTTGTAAAATTGGTAACAACTCCAAAGGCCAAAGAGGCAGTCACATCAGAGACAATTCATTTTCTGATCACTACTTCGAAATTTCAGTTTTTGAGAAAAAATCAATTACTGTCGTGTTGAACATTGTTTTGACCTATAATGAAATTTTTGATGTACAAGCGAAAAGCTAATTTAGAAACTAGTGAAAATCTATGAAAGAGAATGGTGTGATGAGTTTCGTGCCTAAGATGTACAAGATCCGATTATATCCCAAGACCAAATAATTCACTTCAAAATATCTTCAATCGCAGTTGCAAGAAAAATTCAAAAAGAGTTTCAGTCGCTCTATTTATTTGAACAAAATCGACAACCATTTAAATCGATCCTGAAACCAAAAAATCCCGTATATGGTCCGTTATTTACGAGGGCGGTTCAATAAGTACCCGTGTTAGAAATGAAGACACAATTTTTTTTTAATTTTTCAACATAGTCTCTTTTTAGAAATATACACTTCTCCCAACGTTCCTGCCATTTTTTTAACCCCTCCAAAAAATAGGATTTGTCGAACTCTCCAAAATACGCCTCTATCTCGGCGATGACTTCCTCGTTTGAGCTAAATTTTTTTCCCGCGAGCCATTTCTTCATGTTAGGAAACAAGAAAAATACGGTGCGGCAGCAATTCACAAAGCAATTCATGCAGTTTGGCGGCAACAACTCCGGATGAATGTGCTGGTGCGTTATCGTGGTGAAACAGCACCTTCTTTTTCACCAAATGCGGCCGTGTCTCCTTCAATTTTTTGTCGAAGCTGTCTAATAACTCACTGTAGTATTGTCCAGTGATCGTTCTTCCTTTTTCTAAAAAATCCATGAGGATGACGCCGTTCGCATCCCAAAAAATCGTCGCCATGACCTTTCCGGCCGATGGAACCATCTTCGCCTTCTTTGGAGCAGATTCACCGGGAGAAATCCGTTGTTTTGATTGTTGCTTAGTTTCTGGTGTGTAATGATGAATCCAGGTTTCATCAACGGTGACAACTCGACGCAAAAACTCCTTCGGATTTCGCTTAAATTGCTCCGAACACTGCTTCGAAGTTAACAGCCGCATCCGCTTGTTGTCCACCGTTAGCAATCGCGGCACCCATCGCGCCGACAATTTTTTCATCGCCAACTTATCATGTAAAATATTAATTGCCGTTCCGGTCGACACACCTACGGCCTCTGCTACTTCACGCACTTTCGTTCGTCGATCAGCGAGAATCATGTCGTGGACTTTTTGAATGATTTCCTCGGTAACCACGTCTGCCGGGCGTCCTGGTCGCTCCTCATCAAAAACGGATGTTCGCCCACGTTTAAATTCGTTGAACCAATATCTAACTGTGGTCACAGATGGCGAAGTGTCCCCATAAACAGCATCCAACTTTGCTTTTATCTCCTCGCATTTTTTTCCCATCCAAAAACAGAAAGCGAATTACCGAACGATACTGCTCTTTTTCCATCTTAGCTAAAATCACGAAACACGTCTTACTCAAATGGCTGTCAAATCCAAACTAACCTATCAATCAGTCTGCAATTTGTTATACCGTCGTTTGATAGATGGCAGCACACGATGATAACACCAACTTTCCTCAGGAACGCCTTCTGTCGTTAAACATGGGTACTTACTGAACCGCCCTCGTAATATTTAAGAACTATTGAACGTTTAAATTGAAGCAATAGAGGATACACAGAATGAAGCTTCAAAACGAAGCACAATTATATTATTGAATCAATTTCTAATTATATTAAATAAGTTGGTTAAATCAAGTAGAGTGGTTACAAATAGAACTGCTAGTAAAAAAGACAGTATCTAGGAAAACAAATAATTAAGAAAAGACCCCTAGACTGAGAGCAATACAAACAAGTAGATAATGTAAAAGGAGAACTTCGGAAACTTTTAAGTTTCAAAATCAGACTGAGAAAATGGACCACAAGATCGTAGGATATGGAGACTGGAGAAGCATCTTGCAAAGACCAAAATACTTCAAGCGTTATCTGACTACCGTAAAGTAGTGACAACCGTAAAACTCAATGTAGGTTATCAAGAGGAGGCCGATATTTTGTTTCTCATTCACACAACTAAGATTTTTGGAAAAGGTAGGTAATAATTAAACATGTAGAAGCCTGATTGTATGGAATAATTCTTAATAGAAAACAATTGTAATTTGTGAAAAAGTCACGTTTGAGTCTTTTCTTATCAAGAAATCTTATAATAGAAAGATGCAACATTTATTATTTTATTTGCTCGTTCTAACCTAGTTTACTACTCCCTTGTGTTTCAGATACTCAGCTGTAAATACATATTGCATTTCAAATTTTAATGTGGGCAAACAAAAGTAAATAATAAAAAGTGTTCAAGCCACGAAAATCACAACTGCAAACAGAATTACAAAGTAAAATAACGTCAGTTGTTTGGACAGCCACTGTCCACTTAAAATGTGCATCCTCTCGACGTTTCAAGTTTTTCGACTCGGCGAACTATAATTCCTTTGCACCACAACGCACACATACCACCGCAACCGTTCTAGAAGGATATTTTTCTAAAACCCTCTGAAGAGATAAAAATAAAATAAATATGATATACCAACAAAGAAATAACTTACAAAACCACACGTTTGTGTTTGGAATAATTTGTAGCGACCAGCTTGTTCCTTTGATTTCTTAATTAAATTCGCGCTACTAAATCCTTCCATCTCTGATAAATCGCGTTGCGGCTTAAGAAACGAAGTGGATACGATTACACTTTCAATTCAAGTTCTAAACGAGAGTTTTAGGTTAAATTTATTACGGCGTAAGTAAAACCAAATATAAACACATATTTTCTCTTTAAGTCTTCTTGCTTTACGGATATGAACCGTAAAAATATAACACTTGAAAAGAAAAACAAGAATAAATAAATGTGTGCGCGCGTGTGTGTATAAGAGAAAAACTTTTCAGCAAGTTTTCTGAAACATAGACAGGAAGAAAACGGATAAATCGAATGTAACTTTATTAATGGAGAACGCATCATGGTTAAATTGCAGTCAAGCCACAACTGACATTTTTTATCCTAACTTTTCACGTGACTGGATTTTTGATTATTTTTCATAAGCGGAACAAAATATCAATCTTGAGAAGTTAACGTAAGCTATTTTATCGTTTACTAAAATACAGTTAAGAATGAAAAATTCTCATTTACAAACTTTTTTCTTGTGTTCAGGTTTTAAAAAGTTTTTGTTCTGTTATAAGAACTGTGTTTAGCGAAACTTGTAAAAGTTACGTTTTGTTGATAAAAGTAAAGCGCAGTGTTCGTTTCTTTGTGAGCTTAGGGCTTAGGAAATATATACTAGGCACTAACTTTTATTTATTGTACCCGTACATAATATAAAACGTTAAAGATAAAAAGTGAGATAAAAAGCAAATTACATTACTAGCCATTTCCTTGTTATCGATCGACTAACTCATTAAAACAATTTAAGCAAGATAAAATTAAATTCTGCAAATTAAAAATAGTTTTCTAATTGGACGAGATTTTAATGTACCGTTTCTGTTTTAATAGGAAATATCTTCATTTAAATTATGAAACTGGTGAAAGTCGAATTCATTTCAAGTTTTCAAGTAAATCGGAGAAGAGTTCAAATCATCAGTACGAGAAGCCTCTGTAATAGTTGTTCAGAGGAAATAAATTAATGTAACAATCCGAGTAGACTTTGTTTTGCGCCTTTTACCTATTTTTGTTACAACCCCGTCTTAATTTTACGACCCCATCTCGTTACATAGCTTACTATCCTTTCCTGAGAACACTTCGTCTTAATTTAGTAAAAATTCTTTCAGGTAAAGCGAGTTTTTTCTTGAGCTCAAAATTTCAGGGATTAAAGCACGCAGAAATACATAAGTTATATAAAGTGGTAGAGTCTTTACACATGTAGTTAGTATTATTTTGCTTTATAACAGTCAAAGCCTCATATAGATCTAATAAATGTTGAATGTGACCTTTAAACCAAAATGGTTTTAGGTTCAAAACAGCTATCTACATGAGCTTACGTAGGTATATACTATATATAGAATATCATACACGTTAACCAAAGGGGAATTATTTTTAAGCCCGTTTTGGGTTCTGTATAGCACATAAGTTTTTCTCCGGGAAAATAGAATGTTAAGATGAATAAGGCACAAATAGAATAGGTGGTAACTAAGCAACGAATAAGAATCTTTAGTAAACCCAAAGAAACCTGAACAAATGTTTTATGTTTTATTAACAAGTAACACCCACACTGTGAGTTCGTTGTTTCAGACGTAACGTGACAAACAAAAATTAATTTAAATCAACTGGAAATAAAATAAAATAGAAATATAAGAAATTTTTTTGTAAAGAACATTGAAGAGTCGATTGGATGAGAAAAACCGTAATGACGCAAATATTAGAAAAAGTCTAATAGAAACTGTTTTTCTTTCTAAAAACACTTTTAAGATGGCTGTATAAAAGACCGCCACAATTTGATAAAATTGTTATTTCTACATGAAACATGAAATTTTATAAATGAGTTCAATATACTAAATGTGTCGAGAAAACTTTTTCGTAAAACTAATGCCACTATTTTTATTGCTTACAAGGAACATATTTTATTCTGAAACTTAATTTTTTCCTCTTAATGGGTCAATTTGGAATAAATTTCAGAACGTTAGTTGAAAAGATTGTATAGAAAAAACAAAATAAACAATGTAGTTAACAAACTAAAGCCATATATAAACATTTTAAATATAGGCAATCCAGTTATTGTTTAGCGATACTGATCCAGTAAATAAGTGCAACAGTTGAGGTAAATCCCAGTGCATCAATTGTCAATCAATCCTAAATTATAGAAATCTGAAATCTAAAAACCTTACCGTAACATAATTCCAATTAAAAAAGTGTTAATGTGTCAGTTTCTTATTAAGACAATTACTATATCGATGACTCTTTCAAAATTTACCAAATAATGCAGTTTCATGCTTGTTTCATCATTAGAACATGCAGAATATATTATTACCTATAGATGAATAAAAATACTCTTCCTTTCTTACAAAATAAGTTGGGAGTTAAAGAAACAACATCGCCTAATTTGCAGAACAAACACTGAATTTTTAAATTGAACAATTACGTCAGGAATGAAAATTGTGTTGTATAACGACTTAACAGCTCAAAACTAAAAATTGATTAATTATATTTCTGCCCAAAAACTGGTTTTCTCTTTGCCTTTATTCGAGCCAATTCGGCATTGGGGTACAAAGCTACCCACCACTTAATTTCATTATAACGGATAATACTCAAGATCAGAATACTGTTGACAATGACTAATGCATATAAATCGAAAGAATTAGTCTGATTCCAGCAAACATAGACGGCTTCTTTATGTAAAAAACGGTATTACTGCCAACAGACCACGAGAAATCTATTTTCTAAATTGAGTCAAATTCAGCGCAGTCACTATTTAGATAGGTGAACTGCTTACATATCAAACCCACCTCTCGTTCGCTTGAAAGGGGAAGATAAATTCTTCTCAGTGTGACCTACCGCGTGTCCCATAGAAGGCAGAACACACTCCTAATCAGTCTTATTTTTTGTTTAATTTTTCTTAGAGTAATAATAAGGAAAAATAAATGCATGGAAAAGCTTTCAATGATGGGCATAACTTTTCAGAAATGCAAACCGAGTTCTTAGCATACAAAGGTTTCTGTTAGAAATTCTATATTTCTTTCTTGTATGACTTTTGACACCAAAAGAAAACCGCTACACGCTTGCTAAGATTAGTCATAATTATTGTGTGCGTGTTACAGATTTTGATGCGCTTTTAGAATAATAATCTACAAAACTCAAAAACATTCATTTGAACGTCACTGACTCATTTCTTTCCGACTCCCCCAACGAGACTTTCTTAATCTCTAGCCCAACGAAACAAATCATCGAATAAAAGATTTCGGAATCTTATTGTTTAAATTTTCGTTTACTGTACTCTTAATGTATCAAAAACTCTAGACAGTATCTATCCAGAGAATTCCGTGCTGAGGGACAGAAGCAGTCAAAAGTTTGTTAACCTTTACCATTTACCAGATGCAATGTTTCACACCTTGCAATACTCAGAACCAGGTAAATGTACAAACTCTGTTTGCCTGTTTTCTTTTCAACTGTAAATTCTAATTTCAAAAAAACATCAAATTACCTGACATTTATAGTTAAGAAAATGCAGAAGGAGACCGTGATAAATGCTGTATTGCGAGCTGAGAAGACTGAGAAAGGAAAAGGAAACAAAACGTTAAGAAATGTAAAAGCTAACGAGAGACAAGCTATCTCCGAAGATAATAGCATCTAGGAAAGATGAAAAAAATGCTTTGAGCAACTGTTGAGATATAAAAATTTAAAAAAAAGTAACAATAAAAAGAATCAGAGAATACAAAGGGAGGTAGAACAAGAAGAAAGTATTGATCTAACGGAGATTAAAAAGGCGTTATAGAAACTCGGAAAAATTGATGACATACGTACCTCCGGAGGTTACGAAACATTATAGAAGAAGCGTCCACTAAACTACTCTATAGAATCATCTGACTGGAATGGAAAACAAATAAAATTCCAAATGATTGAAACACAGCAGTGGTTGTCCAAAAACACAAAAAATGAAACTTTGCCAACTACTATTATTATATGGATATATCACTGCTGTGCTCTGCGTAAAAATACACAAAAGAATTATTGAAGAGTGGCATAGACAGAAAATAAGAAATATCCTAAGAGAAATCAGACAGATAGCAAAAAAATCATTAGCCTCGGCCAAAAAGTTTTACTGATACTTGAAAAATCTTTTGATAGCGTATTAAAGGATGAAACAATGGCAGAAAGTGATAAGTGTTACTACAAAATCGAAGATACACTATAGATAGGCAGCAACTGTTCCAAATAGCTTGTCACTACCAAAGCGGTCAGACAAGACAGTATACTAAACCCACTTCTATTTGCAATGATGATTGAATAAAAATGCAAAGAAAGTCAACTCAGAAATAAAGGTCACAAAAAAGGAATTGCAAAAAAAATAGAAAAATAACATGACGTCCTAGATCAATAACATCTGAGAATAAAGGCCGATTGTATCAACGACTTCATTACCATCCAGAGTAATGATCGAGATTCCATAAATAATACATGGTTTTTCGATCTGCAGTCATTCTTGCTTGACCAATGGATTTAGTGCAAAGAATCCAGCGACACCCTAAACCTAATTTTGTTTATTTTTCGAGTTGGGACCTTTATTCCTTGCAGGGCAGTGTAGAAATTAAAAAGAAAACAGCAAATCAAATAAGTAAAAAATCAATCGGCTTTGTATAGGACAAAAATAAAAACGTGAAACGTTTTCTAACAAACGACAAAAATAATGAAAGTCCAGATTTATGAATAATTATCATACGGATGCAAGTCGTGACATTAGCAGACAGAATAACAAGCAAAACTGAAGACAGTGTAATGAGAATACTGAGAAAGATAGGAGTAACAAGAATGGACGAAAACAGAAACTAAAAACTATGAGGCTCAAGGTGAAAACTGCAGTAATGTCAATACAAACACAAGCATTGAGATGATTCAGACATGCAGTTACTAGTAGGGATGAGGGTAGGATGATGAAAGCAATATGAAAGATAGAAAAAGGTTATAGAGGAATAGTGCAGAAAATCAAGAAAAACATAGAATAATGACATAACCAAAATCTAAGAGAAAAATGGACGCAGCTGGATCCAAGCAGAAACAGGCCAAAGACAGAAATGGATGACGAAAGCTTATTATCAAACATTTTCAAAGTTTTGTACTGTTTTGCGCGCTTTTCCATATCTTTGAGAAATAATCAAAACTCGCTTCGTATTTAAAAAAAATGAATTAGAAATTA
This sequence comes from Ignelater luminosus, assembly GCA_011009095.1. Classification (NCBI taxonomy): domain Eukaryota; kingdom Metazoa; phylum Arthropoda; class Insecta; order Coleoptera; family Elateridae; genus Ignelater; species Ignelater luminosus. Next base: position 31,496 of record VTPC01005366.1, on the reverse strand, counting down.
GAAAAAAACTTCAAATGTAATGTTACATAAGAGTTTGAAACATTTAGGTGATTAAGGGTTTTCGTAATTCCCAAAAAATATTCGAGTATCAAGATCAGCGTGGTCGGCAAATACAAACAGTTTAAACATTGAAGTAACTTCCAAATATGGAATTTATATAAATTTTTCTCTTTTCATTCAAAACATTCAGTCTACCACTGAGGATGAAGTTAGTTCCAAAAGCAGCCTTAAGTTTCTTTGTATCTTAAACAATACTTAAAATTCTAGTTACATGAAGAGATCAGCAGTGAGAGAAAATATGAAAATACAGAAAATTTTATTTTTAAGATAATAAATTCCTAGTGTGAACCCTAAAGAGTTAAGAATAATTTTAGAATTTGTCCAAATAGTCAGTGGTGCAACTTTTCTTAAACGTACATTTGACAGTTCCAATAATAAGATTATAAACGTATGAGACCAGAATCGTTAAGCATCATGTACAATAACAAATTTAAAATTAAGTTCTTTTCCACTGAAGCTTAATCTTGAGGAATCTATAATTTTTTTATAATTTAATGAACTTGTGAATATCACTCTTCAATAATTTTTAAAATAATTCATTTAAATAAATGAAACATTTAGCAAATGACTGATAAAGTATCAAATTTTCATCTAATAAATTATTATTTGTTAAAACAAGACACTCGGAAAATTTATGCAAAATCCCTTGAATAGATAACTTTATAAATGTACCCTGTACATCTACGTCACTCAAATGAACTTGTGTATTTTATCAAGTACCACCCTATTTTACGATATAGATTTTACATTAACGTAGATTAGACTATAAAAGGATTTTAACAAAAAGGTAATGTTAAACGAGGCGCTTGCATATTTATTTCAGGACATTAAATTTCCATAACAATTTACTACGGAAATTAATGAAAACGATAATAGTGACAGATGACCTTAAACTCATAAAAAGATCATTAAATTTACAAAATTATTTTGTAAATAGAATTTTTTTTACTATGTTTTCCTCTCACTTTCTCTACGCAGTTGGTAAACAAATAATAGTTCTCCACAAGATGATCCATAAATTCTATTTTAATTTAATGACTAGATGTAGTGAAAATAAATGAAGAAAAAAAGATTGTACTATGGTAGCAAAATCTAATAGAAGTTATAAAATATGAGACAGCCCCTCTGAACGCAATATCTTAGTTTATTGAGATTTATTTTCTAGAACGTAATTTTAAAATAGAAAGCAAGTGTACGTAGGCGCTAAATTCGCAACGTGCCAATCACTATCAAGAAAGAAAGTTAATTTAAAGCGTCTACTGAAATCTGAAAAATCGTTAACAATATCACGCAAATACGGACTTTCTACCAAAATTCAAAATTCAACTTCAAAAGAAATTAAATAAACCTCGGTAAAATATAAACCGAATAAAATTTTAACTTGAAATAAAATCAACCTAAAATCTTATAAAACTGAAATCAAGTAAAGAACGAATTAGAAATATACCAAGGCTTTTACTTTAATTAAGAATTAGCAATTGTTTACATTTTCCCTCATTTCCACCAAAAAAGTACGTCTTGATTGCTAATGATATTTAGGAAGTACATTTCAATTAATCCCAATCGTATATATAATTACCAGGAAGGTTTTCTCTTTTTATTGCAAAATTGAATAAAGCATATTAACTCTGAATAGGAGTATAATGATGACCTACTGGGGAGAATCTTTGTATAAATACTTTTAAACTTAAATATTCTTTCGGAAGAATAGTTAGGAACTCTTTTGTGATACAGTCACAATGAATTGAAGTCAAAACTATTATAAAAGTTTGCATATAAATCTATTTAAGAGATAAATTTTCGGTTTTTCAAAATATATTTTACATTAGCAACCATCAGCACGTTAGTTTGATTCTCAATAGACTTCTTTTCATAAACTATGTATTTTAGTAAATATTCAGGGAGACGATTTAAATGATGGTATTTAATTGAATTTACCTCTCAGTTTACAGACAAAATATAAAATCAGCCCTACTCAATGAACATTGCTCAAGTATTAAGTTATACACTCAAACTTCGATAAACTTAAAAGGTACAAGGTAACAAGAAAAATGGAATTGATTTTTTGTTTACACACCATGTAATCATTAAAATTTAAGTAATAACTAATTATGTATGGTCAACAACAAAATCTTCAAAGACTTGTTTTCGACAGCTATTAGCAAGCTAAAGAGTTGTGGAAAAAAAATTTTAAATGACTAGGTTGTCAATATCCTTTTTTAGTTGACTGAAATTCAAAAAATTGTTTTAAATTCTATTTTTGCTAAACAATTGGTGCATTCATCACTTCTTACAATATCTACTCAAGCTCGATACACCATAATATACTATCGCGAGCTATGGGTCAAATATAAAGGATGAAAAGGAAAAAAAGAATTTTAATATGAAGATAAGACTTCAAAAGTAGACGATTCGATCTTGATCGAAAACTTGTTATTATTGACAATAACATAGCTTTTCAAAGATCAGAATATAATAAACTGCTGTTTAAAAAGGAATTATTGATTTGAACAGTTTTTGCTTTTTATATCAGAAACTGACCATTTGCTTTATCGCATTCTTCATGGCACAATGAAATTAAAAATTATTTCACTTCTGTACTCCTGAATTAAAATCTTATCTGATACTTATAACATAGTTATTTTGCTATATTTGGCTTTCTCCAATATATGAAAACCACGACGATGATGGATGCTCAAAGAAGCTTATAATCTTCCCAAATGGACCAATTTTGACATATAAGATTTTGGATTTCTGTATTTGGTTCTGATCTGAAAGTCTTGGGTCTAGATTAACTGAAGAATCGGCGAGATGCTACATTCAAGATGAATGACGTAGACTAACATGAAATCAGATAGATCAGAATATTCGGAATACAGAAATGATCAAACAGTAAATTGAAAGAAGACTATGAGTAAAATGAGATAGTAGTGATAATGATAAAACAATCTATGTGGTTATTACAGTGATAACTGCCAATCTAAGAAGACAAATCTCACGAATGGTATTCTTCAATGACAAAAACTGAAAAAAAGAATCAGAGGAAAAGAGAGTATTGTTTTGCAAATGTGGGTATGTTGAAGAAAGACCGGATCAAGATTTAAGTACATTGCACTATACAGAGTGTGTATCAAAGATTGTGAACTGAAGAAATTCCGAAAATGTTAAAAGATGTTACTTCTCTATAAAAACGTGCCACACCGACCCTATAAGTTTGGATGTTTTTTTCACTGCTGACTCATTTCTGACTGCAATTTCAGTCCTGAGGTCGCTGAAACACCTTGTAAAAATAAAACAGAAATTTGAAATACTTTTTCTCCATAGCAAGATATAAAAGATATCATGTTTTACAATATTAATCGCACAAGATGAAATACCGGGAAAACAAAACGAAAACGGCAAAGCTAACAACTGAGAAAGGATGAGAGACTGATCGCATTTGGATGACAGCTATATTCAAAATACAAACAGTCGCAATGATAGCAGACATTTACAAATGGTAAGCTCTCTAAGAGAAGAAAACTTCAAGTACAAAAACTTCTCAACGCATGCAAAATCAGGGAATAGGCATCGATGGCACTACCAGAAAATAATTAAACCTGGAGAAGATAAGAGATCAGACTGCACTGGAATGTTTAGAAACAATTTCATTTTAATCTCTAAGGGCTTGATAGATTGCGGCTAGAAATGCGACCAAGCGCAGAAGAGTAAGGTTTTTAAGATTCTTCTGGAATTGAAACTTAAATGACGTAACCGTTGCCGAAAGGATTGGTTTGAATATGGACTTAAGAAATAAAAAGTTATCTAAGTAAGAAAGAAAACGCCCAACTTGACAGTCTGTCAGAAGATAATTAGACCCAATAGAAGATAAGAGCTGAGACTACGAAGTTTGTAAACAATTTCATTGTTATTTCTAACCAAGAGCTTTTAAGATTAGGACTAAAGATGCAGCCGAGGGTAAAAAAGTACAGTTTATAAAATCCTTTTGGAATTGGAATTTTAACATTTGCCGAAGATATCAGAATTTTCTTTGGAGTAATCGTCGCTGAAATGATTGGTTTGAATATGGACTAACTCAAATGCAATAGAAGAGGAAAGGAGATGGAGTTTTACTGATTAAAAGAATTTATGTCAGATTATGAGAGGAACTGAAGGACAAATATTGTACCTGTCATACATGAAGCTATCAAGATTTCTGTTGGATTGACCAGTCATGAATATTGTCATGTAATGGCATAATTATTTTATCCTATAAAATGTAAAAATGCCTACAACCTTCTATTTCTATATAGATTGTTATTGTAAATGTGTGGACTAAACTCATATCTCTTGTAAAGTCCGTAGTTTTTTTCCAAAGTTACACATGTGCTTTTTGGGGCGGTTGCGGTACATTGGTAGTAGAAGTGGTTCACTCCTAGTAGCTGATTTTGCGCCCGGTGATGGTGGCAAAGCTAAAAATCGGTTCGTCAACAAAGCGATTCCGCCGTTCCCTCAATGTTTTCTATCAGATTTAAAGACCAGATATCGTGTAATGATATTTTAAGAAATTAAAAATTTAAGTTTTTCTTTAAGTTTTTATAATTTAATAAATTTATAATACCGTTTGTATATAAATATAATCAAATTTATTAAACATTAGGAAAATGAACGAAACTAACTATTTTAGAAATTAAAAAAGTTACAAAGAAAACTTTTTGGGGAAAACGTAAAAACTTGACATTACTTTAACTAAAGAAATAAATTTGAAAAATTGAAAATTTTGTACCGACTCTGTAACAAAGACTGAATATGCTTAGGATTTATCAAGATCGGCTTGAGGTATCCTCTCTTTCGAGTACTCTACGATCATTTGCTTCTAGAACTTTTCTTTGTAGCATATCCCAAACCTATTCAATCGGATTCATGCCGGGAGATTGGACTGGCCACGACAATAGTGAGATTCCATGAATAACAATTTAGAAGTATCCCTGTACGGTTCTGAAGATTGTTAGTTCTGGTTCAGTAGTGGCGATAGCAAAAAGAAGTTTTCGAGACCATTGGACACTTTCTTATCCTGAATGCAAATGTGAAAACAAAATTTGAACATCCTGCTTTTGAAATATTGGTGAAAAATGATTTTCTTTTGCTGATCCAAAAGCTATCTAAAAATTTATTTTTTTTTACTGAAGATTCAATTTGCAACAATATGGCGCGCTTAGTTTTTTTGTCAAACTTTATAGTTACTATTTCCATTTCACTCAAAACACAACTGGCAGTTTGAACCTACACCTTTATAGTTCAATATTGTTACGGACAGCTCCAGACGCTGGCATTCTGAAGTACAAGCGGACCCGCTACTTGCAAAGACCAAAAAAACTAATGCCGCCCTTTGAGAGCAGCTCAATCAGTTACCAGTCGTCCGCGTAGCTATTATATATATTTGATATCTTTTAATTGTATATTTAAGGCAATAAATAATATAATCATAAGAGTAGAAATTGTTTTAACGCTCACGTAACAATATTTCAAAAATTTTTCTTTTTTCAACTTGGTTCAATGCAGCATTTTCAGGCTTTGAAAATCAGACTGGCAAATAAATTAATTAATAATTCAAAGTTTGAAATTGAATTAGAATTGTAAGCTACCAACTATAAATAGCGACGGTAGTCATTATAAATGATATTGAAATTCTAGTGTAGTACAATCCAGTATGTGTCCTTACCTCAATTTTAATTACTACAAATCCTCTCTAGCGTAACATAATTAGAAAGTACCATTAAATTATTTCGAAGAAATCACAAACTCGAATAACAAGGGTGAGGAATGGACATCCAACTAATTAAATAGTGAAATCACGGAGCTCAAACCTAAATTACACATGCAAAGATGAAATTCTCGAGTCTACTCAACACCAGAGTTAACCACAGTAAAATAAAATTAAATTAAAGGGACAAATATTAGAATAAATTTTAATACTACTACAGTATACCTAAATATTTAGATAAACTAGAACAATTTGAAAGTCAAATGGAAAAATTCAATTTAACTGTCTTTATCAGTTGAGAAGAATTCCAAATTAAAAAATAACAAGTTTTGCTGACTATTGGTAAACTTGCAAACTGAAACGTTTGCAAACCCAACACACTTCAGTTTAAGCACCAGCTATCAAAATATAAACCCACCCGATTATACAAAACACGTTATTGTCTTTCTCGTACCTTCACCCTTCGTTCACACTGAATGCACCATTTACTGGACGCAACGTTTTTGTTTCATTTATTATAGCCAGAAAGTTACAAACTGGAAACAAAACAATCTAGAAGGCACCATAAAACCATTTCAGCAGGGTTAAATGTGAGAACATGTTTATTATAATTTTGCCACAAACGCCAAGCCCAGAAAATTGTTTTCGTTCCTGGCATTTTTCAAACCTGGGAAATTATTGGATTATTCAAAAGAGATGCATAAATATAGGAATTGCGGATGAAAACATTTCATCCACGTTTATTAGACGAGTTGGATGATACTTGAAGCAGAATTTTATTAATTCGTTCCCGTTATAACTTTTCCGAGCTCTGTTTTGGTAAAGTCGGTTATGTCAACAAATATCAGCGAAGCACGACGCAACACAAGTTTTCGGGGTATCTACTTTCACAATTAAACTTGGAAGAGCGATTGGGATATGTAAGCAAACAATTAAAATGTAGAAGTAATCGATTTTTGTAATTTTATCTAAAAAAACCGCTTTAATAATGTTTCATCTTCATAAAATACTAATTTCAGGATATTATTACGACCTTTTATAAAAGAGATATTCTGATAAAACGATCGTAAAAATTCAAATGCCAATAAGAAATTAAAAAGTGTTCCAGGAAACCACAGTATAAAACGACCATAATCAGTAATTGCAAGTTTTCTTACAGACACTTCCAGACAACCGCCGCCACACAACTTAACTCAAGAGTCGGCATAAAACTTAATGATCCAATGTTAACTTCCTAACTCTATACGTTCAGTTATGACCAGAAAGTCAGAAAGAGTGTCTGTAAAAACGAAATGCCATTTCGGCATTTAGAGTGAAAGGGCCTAATTTTAGTTAATAAAACCCAGACAGTGATTTTATGCAAAATCATAGAAGGTGTGCGTACACATAGACACACAACGTTTTAATAACGTGATAGCGCGGTTTTCTTGATGGAACTCCTTGAAGATTACACGAAAGTGTAAGTAGGTACAGCTTCTGAATAGTAAATGACAAACCTTGTTTGTACTTAGTTATTCTACTGTGAACATAATCTTCTCTAATTAGTATTGCGTAAATGGAAGCAGATTTTCAACAAAATTATTTTTCGTTAACCTAAAAACCACACTAAGCAAGGGCGAGAATTTCTGGGGAATATTAAATAATTTGCATTAATAAAATTTGCTTAAAGAGTCAAAATCAAAGTTTATTTTGTACAAAATTGTCAACAGATTGGGATACTGGTATGCGAAAATAAATTATTGTAAAAATTCCAACAATTTTTATTTTGCGATAAATAAAAGCAAGTGCTCGATAAAAGCAAGGAATATTTTCGATAAATGCCACAATACCGCTGCTTTATTGCTCCCTGAACATAAATATGTGTAATAGCAATATGTTTCCAAGTTGCATTTATTGTAAGTTTATCGCTCGCAAAAGGCGAATATTTTTGAAAATCTGCCGTGACCTCCATACCTACATTCTTGCTGTTTTTATTTTCATGGCATACGTATCTTGCTCTATAATATTTATCTACTTTTTATAAATTTATTGCTCCGCAGATGTTGTTTTTAAAATGGGATTTAAAGAGATACACAAAACATATGCAGTACAAAAATGATGTGACGTCGACATTAATACTAATTAACAGAAATAAATGTATTTTGAACTTTCATCAACTTCAGCCAATTAGTTTGATCTAATTATTTGAAAATGTTTCGTCCTAGAACAATTCAATATTCTGAATCAAGACTGTCAATTTCTTTTTGTTTTTCAAAAATTTGCTTCGGATTCGTAACATAAATACTGCGAAGCGCTTCTAAACATCTTTAAGATTAATCCTGATTGTGGTATAGGATAGCCGTTCAAATATTTGTTTGTAACGTATATATCGTCAGTATTCCCGAGAAATTTCTCAGTTTTCCTCATTCTGTCTCTCTTTTAAATTCAATAAGCTTGGATCATGATTCTACCTTTTGTCTTAGTGCTGTTGTGAAACACTTAACTCTGATTATCGGCAATTGAAAGTTGTGTAACTTCTTTAGTGTTTAAGAGCAGAGTCTTAGTGTAAACTAAAAAATTTTGTTATTCTTTTTATGTAAACAGTTACTGTAGTTTTCTATCTTGATTTAATTCGTTTTCAAGCTTTCTACGAGTTAGTGCTTCTTGCCGTTAGAATATAAAAACGCATCAAAGAGTAATTGATTTTAATCCTTGTCTAAATTTGGTATTTTCGTTTTTGGAAAAACGATGAACGAGTAATATTAATAAACAAACCTTATGTGTAAAAAAATTTTCTGAGCAATTCATAGTTTCAAAGTTCCAATCTATAAAATTCTTCAATGCTGGTGGCGCGTCCAAGAAGGGTGGCATAAAGAGTCATTTGCCACTTTGAAGCTAAGCTCAAGAAATGCGTACAGCTTGACGAAAGTAATACAGTCCATCACCAGAAGATGGACATCCGTAGGGCCACGAGATGGAAGGGATGTTCCAACCCTCGACACAGATTGAACCCAGACTGGATCTAGATATAACCAGCCAGAGTGTCAAGAACACTGGCAAGGAAAGAAAGAGATGGAAACACAGAGGAACGTAGTCAGAATCGTATTTGAAAACGAATTTCATTTCAGGTTTATACCTTCTGAGGACAGCATTCTTTGTGTACAACTGGAGATTCTTGCAACATCTACTAACAAAGTTATTGAATCGTAAGTTCTTTTTAGCACGAATCCATGCACTTTTCATTATTCGTGCAAGGCTTTGCAGGCATTGAAAACTGTTGCTTCAAAGGTTTGAAGATTTCTTACTTCCAAAGGTTTTTAATACTATATACAGCAGATTGTGGGAAGGGGTCCATGTCAAAGAAATGTGTTTATGTTAATGTACAAAATTATATATAAAATAAATCGTCATAACCTGGATATTTAGTTTCCAAAATTTTTCCCTTAAAAGACTGCCTCTCTTGGTACACATTCTACAAGCAAAATAAATCAAACAGTCACAGTTCATAACAATTAGACGTTAATCTGATGAACCAAGACTTTGCGCAGCTACAGAATTTAAAGATAGTTGTTGGCTATACAATGTAAAATAAGTGAAATAATCATACCTTGAGCACTTAGTTAATTCCAAAGAGGATATGCCAAATAATCGCTTTTCTTTTGCCAAAAGACATCATTTATTAGCTATAGCACTCCAGACGTCCAACATAATACAATTGCTGTTTTAATTAATAATAACTGTGTAACTGCTAGTGACGGTTTATTCAATATGTTTGGGAGGGTTGTGACCTTACAGCTTAATTACAGATTTCTCTTAAAAAGTGGTAGCTCATCTATAAAGACTGCAACCCTGTCGTCTCCACTAGTAAACATCGATTTTGTGACAAGTTCCAGTAAGAACAAGAACTCCTGATACAAAATCAAATTGGTTTTCAAAGATCTGCTTTTCAACTTTAAATAAAATTTTCATAATTTATTTCGCTTGTCGCTATGTCGATATGGTCATGCTGGCTTCCTATTTCTGGGTAAAACGTTTTTATTTATGCTTCGGCTGTCTTTCTCTTAAGATCTTGATGAACGCCCTTGTTTCTTGCATCCAAAAGGCATTAGTACCCTCTTCTCAAATCTTTAAATGCGATCAGTGTTTGTACATTCAGCAATACTTCTTCACGTGCTCGTTTCATCAAAGTTTCACACATTAGTGTTTCGCAGCGTTAGAGCATGAACAATTGTGCCATTTACGTATTTCTAACGAGGTTCTATGTTCAATCAGTTTATTCGTAAAGTTAGTATGTACGGACCTCTTCTTGTTTAGTTTCATTCGCCATTCCTTGCTCGTTTATTGACACTATTAACAACTTTCTGCGGTTTATTTACAGCTTCCTATTCAGTTTCACCTACTGTTAATATTGCCCTATAAACCTGCAAACGTTGCTATTGTTGTTTCATTCGTCTGAAGTTTGTCACATGTATAGAATATGAATATACATGCTGATCTTTAAAACTAAACTTATTTATTCCCCCCCCCCCCATTACTGGTATCATCCTATTTAGATATACAGTGTGTCCACATTTCGATGCTCACTATTTGTATTTCGGTTATTGGAAGACATAGAACAGCTCTTAAATGGGATATGTTATGTGGAATTCAATTCTCGCAACAAATCTCATTTCAGATTCACCCTAACTAACTAACTATCCAATATGACTGCCTGTGAAAAACAAAAGATAGCGCCAATAACTTGAAAACAAATAACAATCGGGGGTTTTTGCTGACACCAAAGAATTTGTCTTACAAAAACAAACACTGTAAAAGTCTAGAAGCGGCCACATTAGCTGTTATCGAGTTATTGAGAAAAACTGAAATCAGCAAATTTTGGTTTTTCCAAAATATCTTAAAATTTAAAAAAGTGAGATTTGTTGCGAGTATTGAATTCGACATAACATCAACCTTCTAATAACCGAAATACCACCAATAGTGAGCATCGAAATGTGGACACACCGTATAGTTTTTCAAAAAGTTTTTCAGTTTTTGGGGTCATTATCACCTGCGCTATTTTTCATAGTCTAGACACATACTGTACATTGAAACATACGTTAATAAAGTTTGTTAACTTGGCAACTTCTTTTTTAGACTGCTTTCTCAACACTTCATCCATTACCAGGTCAAATTTAGTGCTTTCTTTGGATGTTCTATTTATTTTAATTTTTTACTTCTCCTGAAGTCACCGCTTCGCTCTGCTATTTTTCCTAGGTTTTTTTATTTCTTTGTTGCCTTTCATCTTGTAGATCAAAGAAATCAAATAAATAAAAAGACTCAACCAAAAAAAAAATTCTGTAAAATAAAATTGCTCGTTAGTTTTCAAAACTAGTTGTAGTGTAAATCATAAAAGAATTTTGGTTATGACATACTGTATGGCATGTTTAACTTGTTGTAATGGTTTGTTTTTTTTTCTGAAGAATGAAAATACGCACCCATACCACAGCAAAATTCAGTACTTTTCTAATGTTTTGAAAAGAATAAATCCGACAGCTTTGTTCCCTGCGCCATACGTCATCACGCAGTCATTTTCAGTCTCGAGTGGGTATAACCTGAAAAAGATCCATTTTCTCCTTTCGACAAATATAGGTATTTATACTCTTCCACTACCATATTTAGTAGCACAATGTAAATCTTTTGCATTCTTTCGTAAACTTTTAACGCTGTTCGTAAGTTCACAGCCCTTTGATCGATTACAAGCAATTTGTAGCAATATGTGAGACTAAATCGAAGCGTGGTGGAAATCACGCTTTATGTCTGATGCACGGTCTCAGGTGGACTCGTCCTCCTTTTATTGTTTTTTATAGATACCTATTCGGATAATTTGCAGGTCAACACCATTGTAATCAATACCATTTCGCTTTGTGGCTGTCTGTAGCTATCTTGGGAAATTAATTTTCAATTCAGTTATTAAAATACAAAATGTTCTTATATAAAGTTTACTGTAAAATTCCGTATTATTACAAATTGTAGTACTTACAAAAAATGTAAAATTATGTTTCTTGAGAATGTAGAAAATCTTAGAAAACTTTCTTTTTAAGATAAACACGCTAAAACAAACTTTTATCTTCAGACGTCTGAAATAATTATAAATCTTTCAACTTTAATAAAACAAGTAATTGAATATTTCTTAATCATAAAAGCTAACCATTTTAATTAATTAGCCCACTAAGTAATTGAATTCTGCAAAATTATTTTATACAAGTTAAAAGTAGAATTAAAGAGAACGAGATATAAATTGGAAGTAACTTCAACAAGGTTGTTAATTTGCTAACTAAAACTTGATGGTAAAAGTTGAAATGCTACAACCCCCCACTAACGAGCCTTTTTTATTTCTTACGGTAATATAATTACCTGAAATTTAAAATTCTTCAAAGAACGCAAAATTTGTTTAAAATCAATACCCGAAGAAGTCTTGCCTTTTTTAAGAAAACTTAAGAAAAAGCTTTTTGATTCAACTCAAACTTTCAATATGAATGGATAATTATGAAAGCAAGGCCTCGCAGATTTTCGGTTTTAATAATGCCTCTTCTATCAGTCTCTCTTGTATTTGTCTTTAGATTGACTTGCTTCCATTCAATCACAACTGTTTACTGGGTCTTTGAATATATAAAATCTCCTTATTCAATTAAGTTAATTTCAAATTCCGTTAATAACTGGAATCTCTTTATTAGAATTGGCTTCCATCATTGGTATTAACGATTTTTAGGCTTTCTATAGTGTTGTGTCTTAAACTTACATTTTCAGGACCTTATTTGAAAGCAACTTATTGAGAATAATATTGCTGTTCGTTAAAAGACTTGAAATGTTAAATTTTAGATTATCAGACATTTTTATGGATTTTACGTCATTAAATCGGGAGTTAACTTAATGTGCAGCTCTAACATGGCTGTACCAAATTTTTAGTTGTACTTTTAATTTTGTAAGATACAATTGTTTGATAGTTAATAGTGAATTATTTACCAAAATTACAACTCTCTCGGGTATACATTAAGGCAAAAACTTGTCTTTGTTAATGGAATATCAAACTCAACCCAAACAAAATCCAATGGATTTTCTCGAATGAGAACAGCATACCAAAAAGAAAATTTTGTCTAAGTCGTACGTCCGTCAGAAACTCTAGAGTAGCTGTCATGTCTTATCTATCGTGAACTATTTTCTTAAAAGTCCGCTTTGTCTGTAGTGTCCGGGGAAATCTATGCATATACTGGTCCACATTTCTTTACATAGATCTACCCAGCCTCATCTCGAGAAACGGCTTAAGATAAAAAACGAGGCCGTATTATGTCAAGAAAAATTGCACAGTACGACAGAACTGTACAGTCGATACTCTAAGAACTCCTTGAGACCTCCAGAAAACTCATAAAAAGATTTACAATTTCGCTCAAGCACCTATTTACTATCGAACTTAGTCTCAGATTAATCACTCTACCAAATCTCAAGACCAAGCAACTTACCAAGTATGCAAAAACCTAAAAATTTTTTATTTTGGGAAAGAAATGGAAAATTGCTCGGTAATGTTCATTTCAGACACATCAATTACTTTGCCTTTGGAGGTACTTATTCAGAGAATTAACACGATTGACAATTTTGTAGAACAGGCTCTTAAGAAATTCCCAATTGAATTCTTTAAATATTAACGACTGGACATTCAAAAATTGATTGTCAATCAACTAAACCTTAGTCGTTCCTTATTTTGCTTCAGTCAGTAAATGGTATAGATGATTTTGTTAGCTATAACTTCAACAGGACTGTCGAAATAGAAATGATTAGTTAGAATAAGATCAATACTGGGAGGATGTTTTATTGTTTACATTAATTCATTTTAACTGTATCCGCTGTGTAGCTTCAATTTGATACATGGATGACCTTTTACGTATGTACGTATAGTTGACGACGCTGCAGGCAAATTGGCCATCAGATACATTTGCTATTGTAGTTTTAGCTAAATAATTTATTCCCTTTGTTGTACCGTTTTCAGATTCAACCTCTATTTTCATTTTTCCATCGTCCCAGTATATATTGTTTAGTGTTTTCTTTATCATAACATTGAAATTTCTTTGTCTACTGTTATTCTTAAAGCTGAAAGTCTGCAAAAAGTAGTAAAAGAATCTCTTTTCAAACAGACAAAAGTAAGCTAAGTTCTCAGAATTGGGTTACATTTTTATTTCAAGCAAAATAATTTAAATGTTACGTTGACAGATTTACCCAGATGAATGCTAAATCAAATTCCGTTATTCCATTTCTGAAGTTTTAATGAAATTCCATGAATCATAAAATTGAAGTTATTTATTTGGGTTAACCTCTGTTTTAATTTTTTTATGATCTTCAGCATGCCCACCAAAATTTTTTTGTTCTAATTCTTGCTTCTCCCTTTCTCGCTTTTCAGTTCCTTATTATAAATCTCGCAAAAATAACCTTTCAGGTATTTTCGGGAAATATTTTTATATATAAAAGAAATACACGTGTAAAACTCATAACTAACTGTCTAGAAACTTTTGTAAGATATTTGACAACAAATATTGATACGTGAAGTTCAATCAAAGCTTCGAAGTAAACTTTGGATGTAATTTTAAACAAACTAAAAGATAAGTTTATATTCAGGCCTGGGCGTGTATGCCTGTGTCAGTGTGTCCTTGTTATTAACCCTCTAGTTCAACAGTTGTAATTAATAATTCAGCCCTGTTGTTTCCAACTTTAAATAACTCCGTTAATTTAATGCCAACTATATACCATACCGGTCAGCAATAATTTAATAAACTAGATATCTTCAGATGATTAACAGCACCCTAAAATTGTATTGTGGCCCTTTGTATACCGCAACTTTGTTATTTAATGAAGATTTAATATTTCTTGCAGTTTAATTACCTAATAATTTTATTATCAATAGTATTTACTGCTAAATCCCATTCAACTGCTTGTTTACGAAGGCAATGTGTTATCCAGTTAGAATAAATGTTACTACGGTCATTGAAAGCAAAGTGATAGATGAGCCACGATAATTAAATTAAGTAGATGTGTTTATCTACAAAATCAAATCATGACAATAATAGGAAGACGAAACAATTAAACCCAATTGCTTTCCCTATCTAGATGGTAGCATATCCTACAGTAAGTATACACAACAGATTAAAAAAAAATTGAAAAACGATACATAAAGGATTATATACTGTGTGTCTTCCGAAATAGAATATTATCAATTGCTAAACAGTCCAGAAATTTTCTGTAGATTTTAGCATTGTTTTTCTACGTTACATAATAACGTTAGAAGTAGTTGAGTTGATTGAAGGTTTTTATGTGCAATTTAATCTTAGAATTTAAAATTCACATGCACACCTTCACAAACTTTTATAATAGTAATCAAAACTAAAAAACTTTATGTTCATCAGTTATCTCCACATTATTTGTTAATGCATGCGATTTAGCCCTAGATAAGATAGACAAGTTTCTTCATGAAGCCTAAAGTAAAGATTCTCGATTCTGGCTACTGCAGCAACACGCCACCTTGACTAGAGTCTGGGCCTCTGGTCGTCAAAAGCTCCCTCCAACATGTTTTAGATGCACCTTGGGAGAAAGGACCTGCCCCGTTTAAGCCTGCGCTCTCCAGGTCTCCTTTGGCATTCCTCTCACCATTCACCGACGACACTACGAATTTTCAAAACGACGCTCCAGACACTGCTGATCCTGACTTTTACGCAGAGCGCCATCGTTTATTTACGTTCTAACTGGCTAGTCATCACTGCGGTTCCTCTACCAATTGATCTCAAGAGGACGTCCACGTACGCGAATACTGCCATCTGAACAGTGTCCTATATTATGCGGGCAGAGGGGAGCTTTGGCTGGCTGCATCTCCAATATCCTACTAATTAATCACTCATCACCACCACTCGAGCGGATTCGTTACCCTGTCTGGAGAGATTTGGTTTCCGGTCCACGGGCTGCTTGACCATCACCACCACAGCGACAATGTCACCAAGAAAGATGTCGTCTGCAGCTGCTGTACTCTCCTAGAGGTCGCTAAACCACCGCCTAGTCTGTCAGCAACTGGTCCAGCCGTCTGAAACTGCACTGCCCTATACTCCAATTAAGCTAAGCTCCTTTAGGACCCCAAGGTCCAAGTCGCCGCGAGCAAGCTTTGCATCTACAAGTCGGCATGATGGCTGGTTTCATGCCGTCTGCTTTATGTGGACCTTCCATCATCATCATCATCACTCGCGATTCATCATCAGATCTGCTGCGCGTTCTTGCGCTTGTGATTATCCATCATTTTATCTTCAAGATCCACCACCTGATGACTCAAAAGAAAATTAATTTCTAGAGACTCCTATATTATGTAAATTCACCTTACAGCTTTCAATTTACGCAAAGCCAGCTTTCTGACAAGGTTCCTAAAGCCTGGACCTTGAGCCCAACGATTTTAATGAATAAATTCTTTGGAATCCCGAAAGGGGCTTCCCATGTCTAGTTGGTGGAGCCTACATATAACTAATAGACCTTAGAGAGCTCAGACAGTTAAGATAGCACTGAGATTATCATACTTTTTTTTGATTACACGCCATAAATCCGTAGTTATTGAAGTTTTTGTTCAATAAATACGATTTTATATACTTAGAAATTAAAATAGTCTGTCAAGTGTTCTGGTAACAATACAGTACTTCCGAAACTACGTGACGTTGGACGTAACGTTATTCTTTGGGTAAGAAAGTGGTAATTGTGTGGACTGCGTAAATTTTACACAAAAAAAACAATGACCATACATGAAGATCATTAAGAAATAAATTGCCGCTGAGTTACAAAATCAAAACAATGAATAAACCTTCCTAGGACGTAAAAAAATAATGTTATGTTCTACGCCACGTGTTTTCTCAAATTTTGTAACGGGAAGATGCTCAAAAGTATGCACAAGTCTCGTCCAGACCAATGGTAGATGTTAAATCCCGTAGCTCATGCCGCAGATGGGGTGGATTCTCAAATGAACTTACCTAGCCGCACAAAGAGAAGCTCACCAATTTCCAAAACTTTTATTAATCTAATAGATGTTCACAAAAGAGGGCGCCAGCAGTCGTAGATCGAAGGGTTCTGTTACGTTAAAATTTCAAAATATGGAACAAAAGGCCAAAATCTAAATATTAAATTAATTAAAACAAGATAAACTTGACAATGAATTTTGTAATAGCGACAAATAAACTTTATATCTAATAACAAAGAAAAACAGTAGTCAATTAATTATGTTGCAATACTTTAACAAACACCAGCTAAAATTACCTGGGAACGTTCCTGTTACAAATTAGTTAAAAATATTACTCGTAAATATTATAACTCAATGAGAAAATACGAAACTAATCTTGCCTAAGCAAGGCTTTCGTATGGAATATTTCACAAATTCCACGTTCTCCTAATCTTTTATCAAATGAAACGATCAATAAAACTCAGATAACAAAATAAAACAGGTCTTTCTTACTATAACGGCAATCTTTCTTCCAGGTGATATATGCAGGCCTCTGATTCCTATTGACAGCAGGTCATTCACGTTCCACCAATGTTCAAGTGAACTTAGGTTTCAAAGAACAATCACTGTTGTTAACAATAACCAAAAAGCACAAGAACAAAATCCAAGTGTTTATACACAAACTTTAAAAATATCTAAAACCACTTTAAGTCTCAAACGCTCTTTAAGTTGACTTAGTCCATTCGGATCACGGAGCTTCCAAGATGATAAAACACACACACAGTTCAAGTCTTTACGAGGCGGGCAGTTTCTGTTCTTGACAGACCTTTTAACTTTGCACCAACGGGACCAAAATTGTTGCGTTTTTCCCCTCTACAATATTTATTTCCTGGGAAATACCAGCGTAACTGTAATTGAAGCAAAAACGCTTCCCCAATAACAAAGCTTTCTAAGCACAGCTTTTCGGTAAACAAACCGACTTTCCTCCGTGAATATCACGACGAAGACCCGACGAAATAGGATTTCTCGAGTCCGATCTCTCTTTTACGAAGAGAATCGCTTCAATTAAATTCGGTTTGTAACCGCTTCGGATTTGTAGGGGTAACGCCGAAATTAACCCGCACGTTGTTTCGAGTACGCAGCTATCAACGTAATGCCTATTCTCTCTCTGCGTCTCCTGTGGCGCAATGTGTACTTACTGGAGTGGGGTTCGAAAGTCAGATGCACACCCTAACAGGTTAAAATATAATTATTCTTATGAGACAATGGAAAATTCCCATCGTAGATTTACGAGCTTAAACCTGGCTCAATTGAGACTGTGTAACTCCAATTTTTGCGACTAAGATTCCAGGAATTTGATATTGGAAAATAGCAAAAGGCACGTCTACCGGAGCCCAGAAGTCGAGACCACAAAGTTATCAATTCTTTAGAATAACATTGTAACAAACATTCGTCTATAGAATGAAATAATTTAAATATTACGCGCCAGGAAAACAAATACCTGAACGAAATTGAAAGACAAGGGCGGATTTAGTGCGAATTTGAAAATAACATTACAATTTCCTAATGTCAGCCAACGCATAGAAACGTGACAACATTTCAGACCATTCCCTATCGGGATATTCGACTCTCGACATGAGATAAAAGAGTAAAAATCGGGACAGCCCGGCACATATCGGAACGCCTGGTAATCCTGACAAGCATATTAGTAGCACTTTTTAATATTGCGTATTAGGGGTACTGTTTGTGAAAATGAACTGTCTAGAAGATGCGCAAGCAGAAAAAGGTTGCGAGTCACTGTCCTAGACCGTCTAAGAAAATATCTCATTATTCAATCTTCTTGTTACGTTGGTTCCGGTGTAAATAATTGCCTATAAGTACAATTCAAATCTAAAACATTTTAAGTCATCAAAAGTAAATGTTTTTATGTGTAAATAAAATGTTGTCTTATGTATGGGAATAATAGAATTTAGAATTTTAGTGAAAAGCCTTGAAGATAAGTCAATAACATCAGTATTGCAGTTTTTTAATTAAACTAGAATATACTAAACTTTGTTTAATTAATTTCTTCGCAATCACTTTGTTGTTTAATGAATTCGTTTATTATCATTTAAATATTTGGCCAATTGGCCAGGTACTCGGAACTGTGGAATTACATACTAACGACCTACCAATATGATCTATAACTATCGCACTTAGAATTTAATTATTATTGGTCTACAAAAGAAATGTACAAAGAGTTCATAAATGTTTCTGTTTTGTTTTCTGTCATTTGTTAATTGCAAATGTCATTGTCCTGCATTTAGTAATTTATTCAATCTTTTGCTGAGATTTGTTGTATTGTGACACATTTTATTTTTTATTTGTTTTTTATTTATTTGTTAAAATTTTAATTGTTTATTAACAATATTCTAATACATATTCTGTTTTTCAAAAGGCGCCAAATGCAGTCGCAAGCCTGATTTTCACAGCTCACTGGTCCCGGAAACATTTATAAACACTTTGTATATTTGTATTTACATTACGTCACCCCCACATTGTTTGTGTCTTGGTTTGATTATCATATGTTTGTGAATTATTTATGAGTTATTTATAATTAATAATTCATCAATTCGACATTCTGCTTGGTTTATGTTTATTCATCCATAAAGTACATCAAAAGTGACCCATAGTCATCAATTTTTAAACTAATTTATGAGTTTCTTTCTTTTGTCTATTTAAAGATCTTGTTGTGCTTGTTGAAATTCAACAGAAACGGTTTAATGATCGCATTAATTATGAGTTTTAAAGAAAATGTAATTAAAAGGAAAATTCCTTAAACAGATTAGTCCATTTTCATTTAAATGATAATAAGTGGATGGAAGTGCCATACTCTTGAACCAGATTGCTGAACGTGCACATGTAAACTAATTAAACGTTTTTGTTATCCGAAAGCGGTACGCCACTAGAAACTTCTTAATAAATGCGCGAAGTTACTTTTATTTTTGGATAATGAGCTCTACTGACAAGTCTAGTATTAACCTAGTAGCGGTAATGTAACAATGGCATTAAGAAAATAAACACCGGCGGGCAATCTTACAAGTAACCAGCTATTACGTCATATGATGCATAATGCATGTACCGTTGATTCTACCTCATACATAATTTTCCTGTGTTAAAGCTTGTTAATTAGCACGAAGATGTAAGTTCTAAGTTTCTGTGATATACCGCTGTACTACATACTTTAAGGAGCACGAATTCCAGGCATCTCTTCGAGCTAATATATTGCCCTACATACAAGGAAAGCTCTTCTGTCAGCAGTAATGGAAGTATAGGACCGGGTAGTACTTGTTACATTCAACACAAGACTCGCAACATATTGCATTATGTTCAAGCTCAGATAAATCGTCCTTAGATTGAAAGACCCCCGTGTATGTAAAGTTCCATTTTATAAGAAGCTTCGGTTTGACTGTTATATGTACGTATATAAGAAAAGCTGAAGCTGTTAGTGGAAATTGAAATTACTGCAGTGCTTTATAACTCCTTATACATTTTACATTGATGTTGCTCTTTTCGTGAGCCTCTAAAGATATTTACGTATCGAAACTTCTTAAAACAAGTTTAAAATTTAATTATTTAATTTCTGTAAAAAAAAGTTTTCAGTATATACCCTAACAGTATTCACTTTTATGTCAACAAGGATTTTAATAAAAAAGTTCTACCCGACGTTTGTGTAAGGGACAAAAATTTATTTGAATTTTTTAGCTTCCGTAGGCGTCTTCCTTTTTAAGGTTTTTGTTTTTGTTTTATATTATGTAGTAAGTGCCTTTACATAATTTTCAGAAAGTAATTATAAAAAAATTAAAATTTGTTTTTCTAAAATTATAATTTTTAGTTTTTATGTATCCAGTATCCGAACAGTAAAATGTACATCCTTGTAAATAATTAATGATGCGGTAGAAACCTGTAATCGAGAGGTGAAGACGGTTTCGCACTAAACTCTCTATGTTATACGAACGTTTGGGTCACATTGAGTGAATAAGGTAAAAGGGTCAATTAAGTTTTTCTTCTACTGCTATTGTATTAGGGTCTAAATAAAGTTACCGCTTCTCTTTCTCTTTTTTTGTGTAAGTGAATCCTACCGCGAACATACAAACAATAGTCTGGTGTATCTTCCGTTTCAAAAGATATTTAGGAAATCTCACAGATACATAGGTTTTAAGAACGTTCATAAAGTTTATTTTAGATAATTTAATATACATGTACGGCCTTTTTAATGCCGTCGCTATATTTGAAAGGTCCGAAAATTACACAAAAAGAAAGTTGTATTAACTGTTGGCTTCTATCTACACCAAAGGTTTTATTTTCAGAATCGGAACATTTATAATAGACATAAAAACTTAGTGGCGAGACATTGTAACCATTTTTTTGTGAAGTAGACAGAATTTTTTCGTTTTATCTTTGACCCTCCGAGATATTATTTTAGATATTCCTTGTTAATGACAGTTTGGTGAATGTTGAAACATAATAACTTTCTCTATTTTTATTTTATTTTACTTTCAAGCTCCTGTTTTAAGTGGCGAGTGTAAAGGTCAAATTTTATATGTACTGCGCGATAAGCAGATTTATGCACACAAAAAGTGTTTGAATATTTATTGTATTAATAAATGCAAACTAAGCTTGAAAAGGCACAAAAGATGTAAAGTTTAGGTTTGCTACATCCATAAATTTTAGTTATTTAAATTTTATGTGGTTATATTTAGGGATTTAATATTTCTTTCTTTATCTGCTAAAACGCTTACAAAAATGAACAAGTAGTAACTTGCAATTTAATCTAGCAACTAATGTGTTTGAGCTCAACTTAGTTGTGAAATATATTTTTTCTAAATTTTTATATTGTCTTGGTTGTCCACAACTCAAGACCTCTGACTTGCTGAAACGGTGCAATTTGATTGCATACACATGTGAAATTCACACCAAGAGTTATTAAAAATTCTCCCAATCGAACTACAGTAAAATTATATTGAATAGTAACTGCCCTCTTACTTCCTCATGGACAAGAAACTTTACTAAAGGAAACAATAATGTTATCTTGTCCAATAAAATGAAGACCTCATGATCACATTCATTTTTCCAATTATTACCACTGCAACAATCGACCTATTCAACCAACCCATAAAGGAAGATGCAGAACAAAGCGTTCGAACACCAAAACAAAAAGAAGTCTCATCAAGCGGAAAGAAGTTGTAACCCTTACATTATTAAATAAAGTTTCAAACTAGTAACCTAAAATGATAAAGTTCAACTCAATAAAGTTCCGTGTAGAGATACTAAGTCCTGACTAAAAGTACAACAAAACAAAAACTAATGCCTTTAGCAAGAACTGTGAGTCTAAATGATATTAGACGAATAAAAAAGCAGAAATTACCAAAAGATTGAGACTTTCCAAGACAAACTAGTTTTTACCTACTACATACAATTAATTAATTCTCAATTATCTTATACACTTAAAACTAGATGCGTTCTAGCTCTAGCGACGTAATCCTTGAATACTTAGTGCTTCAATCACTAGATAACCAAACTGATGAAAAACACCTAGTGAAATAACTCTCACATCATTCTGAAATCTTGGTTATGAAGAAGGTGTAGAAAGATAATGTCAGAACTTATGATACGTTCCTAGAGATCTTCAAGAATTTTCACATCTTAGATGGTGTGAAAATTGAGAAACCCAAAAAGGATGCCAAAAATGCCAGCCTTGTTCAAATGACTGAAATGGCCCTGGCAACAATAGAAATATTCAAAATAATAACAAACCATAGCAATAACAATAACAAAAATAATACAAAACAATACAAAAGATCAACAAGGCAATAGAAGACAGGAAACAAAAACAAATAAGAAGAGGATAGCCAAAACAATACCTAAACGTAGGTGATGACAAATCAGATTCTTATTTTATATAAATCAAAAAGATTTTGGTACCCACGACAATATATGCTATCAACGTTAGTATTCCACAAACTCTGTTTATATAGAGAAATGATCCACAACTCGGAAAATGTTAAGAATCACTGGTTTCTTCATTCTAATCGCTTTGAGTTTATCTTCGAGAGAGATGAAGTATCCGGATTTTCATTTGTGTGACAATTCTGCAAAATCAAGAAGAAAACTAGGATTCAAAATGAAGCCCAAGATGGTTCGTACCCTAATTTTCCTACTACTGACGAATAGATAACTGCAGGTCTGCATTCCCTGTCTTCTTGC
Organism: Ignelater luminosus; assembly: GCA_011009095.1. Taxonomy (NCBI): domain Eukaryota; kingdom Metazoa; phylum Arthropoda; class Insecta; order Coleoptera; family Elateridae; genus Ignelater; species Ignelater luminosus. Next base: position 8,481 of record VTPC01005366.1, on the reverse strand, counting down.
TCGAAGTGCATCTAATCCAATTCAATCCTCAGATACCTCCAGAACTACTAGAATTTGACGTAAATAAGAAGATGATCACCACAACTGACCCGTCAGTTAGTTTGTTGTAAGTTCAAACCTCCACATATTTCCCTTTATTATTCACAACTAGAGCAGATGAAATTCGAATACGAAAGCAAGCTGGTAAATGTTCTGTAAGAAAATTGCAATATCGTTAGAACAAAAGGTGCTTGAGACTTTAGTCATGGAAAAAATGGAAAGTGTTTGTACCCGTTTACATGTGTAGTTCACAGCACCTATCCTTTTATAATTTTTCAAAACTCCCGTTAAGTCTTGTTCTCTCCAAAAATGCCTCGCTCTTGATCAAGATTTGAAATGCAATAAAGTATCACACTATAAAAAACTTTGAAGAGTAAAGAGAACTGGATAGGAGATATCACGTGTAACACGTAAATAAGTACGCTCCAAAAATAATCCCAAATTCTGGGGGTTTTCGAGTATTTTATTTACGCAAAGTGCTTCGTAAGTGCGTGGATAGTGCGTAGTAATAATTAAAGTGAGTTCTTTTAGTCGGTAGTGGTGTAACTAAAATAATAATCTATAGGTAACTGGAATATGAATTAACTAGCATTGTGGATAAAGAGTGCCTATCGCGAAAGGTCAAATGTGCACTCGAAGGTGGCCGCATTAAACTTTACTGTAGAAAACGGCGGTACAAGGAAATTTCGGGTGTGTTTATTCGGTTAAAATAAATATCCTGAATTTCGAGAGCTGCAACGAGAAATAATTCAGGGCATTATTATGTTAAAGGAAGCAATGGGCAATTTTATAAAAAAGCACCTATGAGTAGAAGCCAAAATAAAAAACGCACATAAACTAGGTCCGAAAACATGCCTAATCGAATTAGAAGATCAACAAGAAAAAATAAGAATTATGAAGAATAAAGCAAAATTAAAAAATGTTAAGGAGGAAAAAATATACATTAATGATGATGCAATGGTAAGAGAGAAAGAAATTCAGAAATCAATAAGAAAAATGGCACAGGAGGAAAGAGATAAAGGAAACGAAGTGAAAATAGGAGTAAGAAGAAAAAAAGAGAAAGTAAATTTAAAAAACTGACAAATGACCATTGCAATAAAAACACAATGACAAACCAAGCAATAAACAAGGATATGAGTACCGATAAAACCAAAGAAGATACTAACACATACAATAGGCGCAAAGAAAAAAAAGAGGAAGACTAAAAAGCAGGTGGAAATACAAAGTAGATAAAGACGTACTTACAGACAATAAGAGTAGAGAGATGAAAACACGAAGCGTCTAATAAGAAGAAATGGAAAAAGATAACCTCACAAGCCATAGGCCTACTAGGCCTCTAGTGCTATTACCAAAATCTGAAATACTAGCCAATTTGTGGCTGTGAACAAAAGTATGTTCCGTGGTGATACACTCTTTCTATGATTATCTCATCTACACTATAAAATACACATAAAACTAAACTTGTCATAATACAGGCGTGAAGAAATTGGACTATTACAGCTAACTCAAAATCCAATAATATCCTGAAAAAATCAGTACGAATGCTACTGCACTTGCAGTATTCAGAAATAAGTGTTTTGCGATTTGAAAGAGATGAAAACTCTTTTGCTGTAATTCAGTACTTTTTACCTTGAATTTTTAGTTTCAAAATTAGACAAACCAATCGAAAATAGAAATGCGTCAAATATTGGATCAGACATTGGTTTTGGTTACGGAATAAATGCTGTACAGTAGAAAATTCAATTCTGACAAAGAAGTATTGATTTGAAAAGTTTCAAACAATTACAGCTTAGTGTTTAGAGCTCGTGTAGTTCTCAGTTGCACAATTAAGAAGACGTGTATTTCCAAAATGTAAAAGTAGCAACTAACTATCAAAACAAAGAAAAAGGTAATGTATCAAGATTTTGTCATAAGGTCCATAACCAAGGGATTTCTTGCTAAAACATTTAACAAAAAAAAGCATTTTTTTAGGATAATTATTGCTCAAACTCAAAATATATTGCTGAAGTTCAAATTGAACCACGGGCGATAAAAGGAATTGAATGAAGATCAAGCAGTTGATATTTCTTTCAATGTTGGTATCGTCGAAACACTTGAACTAAGTTCAGATTCCCACTAAACCTTTACTTCGGCTTCAGATATTTCTCAAATATTCCAAATTTTGATTACAGAATCCATGTGATATGAACAAAGTCTAAGCAGAATAAAAGCCTAATCTGTAAACGCCTGATTCTTAGGAGTTTATGCATCAAATTAAGGATGCCGTGGTATTTTGAGTATATTGCAGGAAAAAAGTTTAAATTAAAAACAAAATTATTTTATTTGCATGTCAGTCCATTTACTAGCAAAAAAATCTTGCCGACTCTGAGATTATAGTATTTCTACAATTCAATAATTTCTCACGCAAATTTTTTATTTGGAGGATTAAAGTAATCCAATCTTGATTTTAAATTTAACATTTAATAAGTGTCTTATTCCTTTAACGATCATATTTCTAATTCGAAAAAGATTTTTTAGTAAATCGAAGCTTTTCAGTTGGAAAACCTACAAGTATAACACTAATCCTTTATCAATGCTTGCTAACATATCAACCATGAAAAATTATTTTTATTCGTAGTTTTTACGCTATATTTTTTGCTCTTCCAGAAGCTGGAACTCTGTGTCCTAAGTAAGAGTTTCAAACGATCTCTAGTGAAAATATGAAAAATACCGTCTTGTTTGTGATTTTTCTTCCATTTCTGCAATGGAAGTTCGAACAACTTTTTGCTTCTCCTTTAAAAATTCTTTTGTATTATTTCGTAGAAAGCATAAGAAAGTATTAATAGTCTTCTGTGTTATACAAAATCTGTAAAATAATTTTGAAAAGAATTTAATTAATTATTAAGAGCGAGTCGAGAATAATAATTTCATAAAGTCTCATTAAAAACTATTCAAGTAAAGCCAATCAGGGGTTTGCTAAAGCTGTGTGACTTTCTCATTTAAGTAAGTTCGTTTATATAAACAAATAAATTAAAGTTTTTCAGTTTAGACAGGTTTTTTCCTGTAGAATTGAAAGATTAAGATACTAAGCATAATGAGAACTTTTGCGTTTGGTTGTTTTATATTCTAAACAACTCCATTAAAATTAGAACCTTAAATAGGGTTTTGTTTTGGTTAATTTTGAAACTCGTTACCGCTTAAGTAAGTTCAAAACTAATTTCATGTTATTAATTATTAACTATATATTAATGCTTACGCTTGTCAACTGATACTGTTGTTATGCAAAAGAACATTAATAACGCTCGGATAATACATACATACAAGCGGACAAGCCACAGCTTTGAGTTTTAGTCTTCCACGAACATACATAACTTTAGTATCACTGATAATTAATAACACCCTTAAACGCATCTGTATCCAAGTGATGGTCTGATCGAATTTATTATTTATTTATTTTTCAGTAGAAACGATTTTCAGAGTTCAAGTTAAGAATCGAACTAGGTATGTCATAAATAATAGAAAGCTACAGATGACTTTTATAAATTGTCTACTAGATCTTTTATTTTCAATAACTAATGATTTATATATCACTTTAGGAAATGCACCAGGAGTGATTTATATTTTTGGGTTTAGAAAGAACATACTCCATTCATTATCTTGCAGTGTTGTTATACATAAGGAACTAAGTAATAAAATTATTTAAATGAATGCTTTTAAAAATGTTAATGTTTAATTAATTCCAATTTAATTAGTCATATTATAAATATGAAATTTATCGTACTTTATTATTCTTTTTACACAGAAACATAATTTATTAGAAAGCGTTTGTCAAACGTTGCTCAGGTGAATTATTTTGTTGTGAGCGTTTAAAGATTTTTATTATACAGGGAATTTGGCTATTATGCCATTTTGTCATCTACTAAATACCCAGAATTAATGCTATCACAAAAAGAATTTGCACAAAAGACTATTTTATAAGTAGAAGTTGTGAACATCATGTTTGCAACTATTTCTCGTATACCTAGGTTGTGCCCCCAATAAAATCTATGTTAATCATAAAATCAATAGATTTCTGTCAAGGTTGCACGTGTTCTTCTGAACAATAGACTTGCCTAGTTTAAAAGCCATATGGAATTCTCACAAAAGTCAGATCCCAACTAGAAATTTCACTGCCAAGAACTTCAGCATGATGACGATTTATGTATAAATTCTCTACTGCTTGCCATACTTTTATTTTTGCATTAATCTGTTTGACTTAAATTACATTTACAGGACTTTCTTGCTCTCTGAACTACCATACAGTTTGAGTTTGAGTAAACGCTCTATTTTTGTGTTACTATTCCTGCAAAATAAGACAATACCAAATAGTAGAATATATGCTCAGTACTCGTATATTTTACAGCTTGACTATCAGAGCTAAATTATTTTGATCAGATATTTGTTCTGAAGTTAGTTTCTCCTAATAGATTTGCCTTTATAGAAACCAATTCAGCCTCTGAAAAGCCAAGTGATGAAGAATACTCTAGCACAGACTAACATCATGCATAGCTGTCATATTCTGACAATTTTGCAATGTCGTTCTGCTACCCTGTTGAGAAAACTTAAATCAACTATCTGTTTGGTAAGTAATCCCAAAGAATTGATAGTGTTCTTTTAAGACTGTTTCGAAGAAGCTCTATTGTTGAGATATTTTGGCCCTTTCTAGCTTTATTATCTAATCGATATTTTTAAACCCAATAAGATTTTCTTATTGAGTTGGTTTTTCTTGTTTTTTCTTTTTCTTTAAGTAGCTTTTCATGTTAAACATCATGTCGAGTTCAGCGTGCTTGTCGGTTCTATCTTTAAATCTAAAGTTGCCCCTTAAGCTCTTATCCGAACACAAAAAACCAACAAAATATCAGAGAAAGCGACTACCAGAGTTGTAATAACACCAGGTGGGCAATTGTTGCAAATAAGATACACTTTCAGATTACCACGTCAACATCTATGGTAGTCAACCTTTGACAAACAACAGTTAGAGACCTAGTGGGCGGTTTCAAGTGGTTAACTGGCAGAGTCCTATCGCGGCAGTTCCACAATGGTTAACTCAAGCTGGTATAAGATTTTCGGATAACGATGACCCAAGACCTATCGAAGCAGTTTCAAGTAGTTACCTGCCAGGATTGGACGAGATAACTATTGTATAGACTTTCCGGCTACCAAACTAGCATCTGCGGTGGTCGTTAACCTCTAAAAGCAAGTACAAGTCCCAAGACAATCCCAAATGCAACTGTCAAGACCAGCAAGGTTTTATCTTTGCATAGGGCAAATGAGTTGTACAGAGGGTTCAGTAAAAACGGTCTATATATAATTAAGAGTGTGATACAGTTTTCCTCAAGTTATACAAAATCGAAATCCATACATCTTACGTATCTAGTCTCCCAACTATGGTTTAAACTCATCATTACTTTTAAGTTTGAACATGGAAATAGTTTTACGGTCGAGGCAAACGATAATGATGTAAACAACAGCAAACTACTAGTTCGTTCTGAATGTAAACCAGAAACGGAACAACGAGATTTATCTTATTATCTAACTAATGCTTTTTCAAACAGAGTACAAAATCAACTGTTAAGGCAACAAGGAATTTTTTAGTAAATGTTAGCATGCCGACTTCGGCAAGTATGTCCTAGCTCTGCATTCAATTAATCCTCTTCAAAGTGCAAAACACAAACACAGATCCGCTTCAAACCCACCACAAACTACCTGCGGTGGTCCAGATTCAATTTCTTCAAAGAAACACAAATACGGGTTGGGCACCAACTGGACACCTGTGGTAGCTCAAAATCAGGCTACGCTCTCCACTGAACTTCTAGTTCCATCTAGGAATATTCATGATGTAAAAATGACATTTGACTTTAGCTGAAGGCAATCTAAGCACATGTTAGAAAGAACCGCCTAAGTTGCTGTGTTAGCTAATATCTTCGGAATCAGCCAAAATGCCATTAGGAGACTTAGAAATCAGTATCAAGCAGCAGACATATGTAAAAGAATATCAATAGAGATGAAGAAAATTTGAAACTGAACAAGACCATTTCATTACTCAAAAAGCTTGACAATACATCTTCAATACATTCTCTTTTGTAGCAATACTATGAAAGGTGTTTCGAAAATACTTGTCAAAAATTCTGGAGCGTCAAAACAAGACAAGAGTTCAGATATACTTACGTAGGTCCAAAAATGCTTCGTTTCCAAGGCACGAAATATTAAAAAAATCCATCGAGAACTTTGCCAGAAAGACTGTATATTTGGTTCAATGTTATACTAGATTCTGATCAAACATCTTGCCTCCATACCTGTGCAAGGAATGGTGAACCTTCGATACCCTGTGTCTCAGAAATCAAGCATTTTTGGGTTTGCGTTCATTGAGACTTTTTTTTCTTGTTTGACACAAGGGGTACGCTCCAGAATCTTTGGCATGTAGTTTTGTAACAGCTGAAGATTTTTACCCTCAAAGTCGCTCCATCCTAATCCTATTAATCACGAGTAGTCTTTCAGACAGCCTTAAAAAATCTTATGCCTTCTCAGCAAACTAAGACTTGCTTCACCTGAATCGAGTAAGTAAATAAAGAATGTTTACCAAAACAAGCACGAACTGATAAGTATAAGGAAAACAAGATACTCAATATAAAAGATAATTTTTCAAAGGCATAAAAGAGAGCCTAAAGAAGGTTATGTGATATTTTGAGAATGGTACTGGCACTTTCTAGAACCATTAGCTAATGGAAAGAATTAATATTAATATCTTAATATTACAGGAGCTTCTTGAATCTACCTCGTATACTATACGAGTATAAAAGTAAATTGTATAAATGGGAATTTTTCCTCAAATTATTTGAATCTGTTGTAAGCGACTTTAATATTATCCCCGGGGATTTTTAACTTTTCAAAGAATAACAAATTGAGGTTTGTAACGTTAGGAGGATAAAATAAGATAAAAACCAAATTAACCATACCATATTTCCAGATGAAATGGAAGTCTTTCAGAAATCTTTAATAATAAAAATAAATCATCTCAGTTATAAATTCTACGGTTAGTTATTGATTTTATAAAACCTTTTTTTTCAAGAGTCAGAAGAATCCGTAAGAGATGAATCAAATCGATTGACACATAATTTCTTTTTGTACGTCACCAGAAAAAAAATAACGTGTAGATATAATTCTTAACACTTTTTCTTTTTTAAATTTATTTTTCAAACTTCCTTTTACTTCATTGTTGCATGATAGGCGGTTGACAGTGATGAATATGCACCTCTCTGGCTTTTGTTGACTTTACACCCCGCTTTTCGAAGATTCCTTGTTTGGTTACAGCGTATCATCAAATATATGCTCGATTTTCTCTTTCTAAACTGTTAAATTGCTCTGCGGCCACATGCAATCACGTATGATTACCGAATAAAGGTTGAAGACGTTTGAACTTCGGGAGTGATATATTTTACTGGTTGAGGAAACGCTTGAAACGCGCTAATAAAACACAGTTACTAAAAGGGGGCTTAAAGTAATTTGTTTGAAGTTCGGGCGTTTTACTTTACCGCTTAGTTGTAAGCTCTATTTGCTTATATAGAGAGACGAACCTGAAACGTAAGACTAAGTGCGTTTTACATAAATTTGACTAATCCATACTTGCGTCTGAGGGTTTTGGTAAGTTTGCTCTATAATAGACTACTATTGAAGGTGAATTATGTCGGATTGAATAGATATATTTTTGGGGTGAATGTTGAAGAAAATTTAACTACTACAAGATATAGCTGAAAATCCAGGAAGTTTATAGGGCAATACTCTTAAGATATATAGTAATGTGAAACTCAATATATATGAATGCCAGAAAATCCGGATATGTAATCATCATTTATACAACGATCAACCAACTGAACCCTCTTGGTTACGATACGCATCTTCTGTGATGTAAAAATTTATGCTCTATAAATTCAGTTTGATGCTTTCCATTCCGTCTCACCGTTCGTGAATTAGGAAGGCTATAACGACAACTGCATATTTAATATTTCATTGAAAGCAGAATAAATCAGAAAGTTTCTTGAAACATTAAACGAATATATTATCAGGCACATCTAATAATCAGTAAAGGTTGTTGCTCGTTTTCAGTCTATTTAGAAACACTAACGACAGAAATGAAGAAAATGATAATTAGGATAAAATATAAAGTGGAATAAATAATTTACTTTTATTTTTTAGCTAGACAAATTTTAACTTGTAGTTATGGTAGTTTCACCATTCGTATTATTCTATTTTCTTTACTTTATCTTCTGTATACACACGCAACTGAACATAACATATTTTGCTTTTAGACTAAATCCAGCTTAGCGTCTATTTTGTTAAAAAGGACAAGCACAACTTCTTATGACTTACGTAATTTTCCAAAAGACTGCTATATACCCTACAATCTTTCTTTAAAAACGTTTTTCT
>VTPC01005364.1:0-26454 GCA_011009095.1 Ignelater luminosus | reverse complement strand
ATAATTATTTTCAAAGCTTTCCCGCTCTCTGACTTGTGGTTCAAGCGAGGCACTTGTTTTATCCGCGGTCGTTTTAGCGAGGCTTTCTATTTTTGCTTGCACTTCTTCGAATTCTTTAAGGATACTAGGCAATAATGATTTTCGTGCTAATATATGATTTATATTAGCGGCGCTATCAAAGGTTTTAACAAAATTTAAAATTCTGGTTAATTTCCCTTTTATAATTCCGCGCGCAGATACTAATTCTGCTTCCGACATAACTGAATTTTGTGTGTTTCAAAGAACTGTATTTAAGTAAACAAATATATTTTTTTTTTAAACACAATAACACAAGGATTGTGTGGATAGGAAATAAATGATCTCACTTACCCCAGCGTTCTTTGTTGCATTCGTCTGGACCCTTGAACTACGGCTGACGCTTCCGCTCGAAGTAGTGAATAATAATTCTAATGAAACACACCACTGATGATCCAGCACCTTGAATTGTAGTAATTACTAATGCCGATATGATATCCGGCTCTTCGAAGGACCAAAATGTTGAGGCTGGCCGTTAGTGGTGAAATAAAAATTGTATTGAATTATGTAATGAATTTATTGTATGTACATCTGTTACGGTTGAAAGACTTGAACCGCGTCTCACACGCACTTCTGCTCTGAAGTGCTGACTTGACCTGAATGCTCACACATGTGTTAAACTTAAAACTAAAAACAAAAACTGACCCTTAAAATGCTACTGTTCAACATCTCGTAGCACCCTCCTTAAGGGATCCTTCCGAGAACTACTAATATGTTAAATGCTTAACATATGCTTTAACAGTAATAATATTCTAAGAGATGGCATTGCATAGAAATTCATTCTTGAAGTTGTAATTGTAAATAACGAAAATTGATCATCGGCACAATTCAGAATTAGACTCTAAAGTATGCTGATGTTGAAGTGGTTGTAAATGGGCCTTTAGAATGTATGTTGTAGTAGTTTTATCTGTACCTACACCATAACTAATAATCTAAAAGCAGACACAAATACAAAAGAAGGTAATTTTTTCATTCATATTTCCATCATATGGTTTCTAGGTTTATGGCATTACTTATCAATACAAAAAACATAACGCGTTAGCAAAATTATTGCTTATAACAAATGCTAATAAAAATTCAGATTTCAATGCAATTAAATTATTTATTATTATAAATTAAAAAAAACACCATCAAAAAAGGTAACTGAAATGCTCACTGTTTATTTGTAAGCATAAACGAATTTTGAAATTGAATGACAGCCATAAGAGTGAATTAATCTAAGACAATTAATTGTGTTTTCCTAGGCTACTTTGATAAAACAAATAAGTAAACACCCTTTACTACTATAACCAGCAAATATACAGGGCGTTCTCTTTAAGAAAATGTATCCTGCATATAGCCACTTTTTAGTAAAACACCTTATGCAGTTGAAAATAATTCTAGAGGGTGTAAATGCTTTTTCTGGGAAACTTTTCGATCCTTGCAGTAGACCTTGTTAGTTTAAAAAAATTAAATGTTTGGTTCTATAAAATATTTATTGATAATTTAGTTTTATTATATACATAAAAATTTGAGCAAAAGAAATTGAGGCATGTGTTTTCATTTTGTGGAATGAAGAATATTTCTTATATCTAAAATATTTATAAATATCATTTTTTCTCAATTTAGCTTACACATTATAAAAAAATTTATAAAATTGGAATAAATAATAGGAGCAGTATTTTTCTTAGTTTTAAATAGCTCTTGGAAGCGTCTTTTGTTTACAATTTTCCATTTGTTTATATGCTTCGATATTCTTCAGCAAATTATCTTTACATTCTTCAAAATAATTTTTCTCAAATTCAGGCACTTGGGTATAATGATGAACATGAGCCTAAAATATTATAATTGATAGGTAGAAGATTATTTTTAATTCAAATTATTTACCTTTTTATTATATAATTTTTCAAAAAGTTCATATATGTGTGAGAACAAAGTTGACATTGCAGTAGTATTAAATAACGCTAACATGGCTGCATTATGTTCTGCTGGTGGAATATTACACAAACCAATCTTCACTGATTTTTTAGACCAGCTGGTAAAATGTCCTTTTGTTTGTAGCCTTTCCACGTAAGTTCTCATATCTGATATACAAAAATTTCCACGACCTACCAGTGTTGTACCCAACAATACTGATTTTAAACCTGTTAGAGGCACATCAATTTATTAAGCAGAATTTTTTAATGAATTAAAGATTCTTTAAATTTACCTAATGGATCAATCTTTAATAATTGATTGTTTCTACTACAAGCAGCTCTGAAAAGTTCATCTTTAATAGGCTGACTGCAATAACAAAATATATCTATAAGTAATTAATATGATATAATAAATTGTACAGTTTTACCTGCTTACATATGAAGTTTTTGTGGAATATGATACAATAGGACTAAAACTAGACGATAAAAAGTGCATTTTTGGATATGGCACCATATTTGTGCATATTTCATTAATATCTACATTTATATTTCCAGGAAACCTTGAACCACTAAAAAATGCCATTACTATACAGGGTGTCTCAAGTTATATGTCCACCTCTATAATCAGTCTTATTTTGAAAAATAGAGATATGAAATTTATAGAATGCATATGAATGACCGGGAGGTAGAATTCTACAAAATAAGAAAATTTTTATAGTCAAACATATGGCACCTGCACAAATCACTTTTGATTTTTTTATAATAAGGTGGTATTTTTCTTTAATCAATCGATTAAGAACAGAATCCTGCATATGGGTATCATATTTCAGTCTGATAAATCATAATTAAGTCTAATAATTAAATTTAATATTAAGACATTTTATCTCAATTGGATGTTTATAAGTTGAATGTAAAAATATTTTACCTGTCACAGCACTGGTAATCCGTCTATTGTTAAACTTCTGGTATTTTAAGAAAGTGACACTACAAGCATGACTTGTCAATCATCCAGCCTTATAAAGATCCAATTGAGATACAATATCTTAATATTAAATTTAATTATTAGACTTAGTTATAAGTTGTATCGGACTATGAAATATAATACCATATGCAGGATTTTCTTCTTAATCGATTGATTAAAGAAAAGATACCATATTATTGTGCAAAGATTGAAAATAATTTGTGCAGTTGCCACATATGTAACTATAAATATTTTTTGATTTCGTAGAATTGTACCTTCCGGTCATTAATATACCTCTTCTAAATTCCACTTTATTATCTTTCAAAATAAGGCTTATTATGAGGGTGGACATATAACTTGGGACACCCTGTATTAAGCACTATAACTTCAAAATTAGGATATTTCTCAATTTTACCTTGTTAAATGTAATAACATATTAACTATCACATTGTTCATATCATGGAATGGCTTGTATTCTACAATTGTAGGTTTTGGAACAAGCGTAGAATTCTTATTATTATTATATTGCCTAGTTACAATATCTAGTAGTGCTCTATTTTCAACTGGAAATACACAGCTTGCATGCTCGATTAATTGTTTAGTAGAGAGAGCCATATTATATGGACAAGTAATTACATCTTCAGTTCCAGTAGGATATACACAAGACACAAACCTGCCACACATAAATGGGATTAGTGTTTCATCTTTATTTACAATTTCGATAATCTCTTGACTTCTCCAATAAATTGAGTATGCTTTAGGTATGGTGCACACTTATTGGACACGTTACATAATGTGCAGGACCATAGCACAAGGAACATGCCCAGAGGAGCTATTATGCAGTTTGACAAAGAAACATCATGTTTGCAGCATGTTCCACAAGACGTTTCTTATGTTTTGTTGAAAAACTTTCCTCTTTTCTAAACTGTTGATGCTAGTTACATACAAAAATGCTTGAGCATCTTAAAAATTGAACTATTTGATATCCAAAAAGGGCAAGTCCTTGTATTGTGACTCATTATTCTAGTATTCACTAAAGTTTGTGTCTAATTTTAATTTAAAACACAGGTATTAGTGAATTTTTGTTTTTTTTAACTTAAATAAAGAATTACGTTAATTATTTGGTTAAAATAATCAAATTATTGGTTAAAGAAAGCTACCAATTTTATTTCTTAATAAATTCTATATCTACAAAGTGTTTAATTATTATTAATCAGAGTTTAGATTTCAGATCTATTAATGAATCTCGCAGAAAAGAATTTGATGTATTGTTTAATTGTTAAGATTCTTTTAAATTTTAAAAAGTTACCAAGTTATTGTTTTACTAGCATTTTACTACAAAAGTGCATGTTTATTCTCCTGATATTACAAAATTCTGATTACATAAAAAGCAGTTACCTTTCAACATCAGGAAAATGATCATCCAATAATTGCAAAATGTAAGTTCCCAAACCAGAGCCAGTACCTCCACCAACAGAAAACATTAATAAGAAACCTTGTAAACTATCACATTTATCAATAGCCCGACGTATACTGTTTAATATTTTATTTTTATAGCGAGGTCCATGATAACAAAAACCCTCTGCCCAATTATTACCTGATCCAGGATAATTGGTTACAATACACTGATCATCAAATAAATCTCTCAAAGGGCCTGTTTTATATCTTGCTATAACACTGTCTTCCATATCTACTAGGATAGACTACAACAAATTACATTCTGTGTTTTTAATGTCTTATATTAAGTATCCATTACTTATTCGTACTTAATGAAGATTAATTAAAATTGCTTACCCTTGCTTTTACTTTTGATTGTTTTAAATCTGACAATGTATTTAATGAAGAGCATGTTTCAGTGGCTGGTATACTAAAAAAACTGTTAAACGAAGAATGTAATTCATTACTGCTAAAATGTTTCTTGTTATTATTGTTGAGGTTTGCTGTAGCAACTCCTCCAGTTACATTTTCAAATCCATACTCTTCTAATACTGAAGGCCAAAACGTAGCACCTATTTGGTTTCCACATTGTCCCACTTTTAAATGACAAAGAAAATTAGAAAGATGAATTGTTGGAAGGTAGACAACTATACCTTGAATTGTTATAAATTCACTCATAAAATATAGAATTTAAGTTTTCTCTTTCATCCAATCTAAATAATGTTTTGTTTGATAGAAAAACTGAGTTTTTCAAATCAACTTTGAATTTGAAATTACTACATTATCAACCTTTGTAAAATACAACAACCAGATGTTGTCAAGATTTATTCTCGTTCCACATAATTATTATTTAAGATAAATCGTATGCGTTTTTTAAAATCAAAACTGCATTGTTAGAGAAAATAATGTAAAAATATTTTAAATCGAGAGCTATGGATATTATTCTAGATAGTCTTAATTAACAACTTAAAACTTAAAAGTATAATAAGTTGCTATTTTGTTAATACAAAGAATGATAAAGAAGAAGAAATTGGATACTCTGATAATTGTCAACTATGATAATGAAAAAAACAAAAGAAAACTTATAATAAACGTTGGTAGCAGTGGCTGTTAATTGTTGTTAACCTCCAAAAAGCTAGTTGTAAACAATAATAATAATATTTAGGTAACTAATAAAAATTGTAGTCAATTTATCTAAAAAGAGTTAATACAATGTCAGACAACGTCTTATTTTATACTAAAAACTACCTGGCAATGAATATCTTACAGAAAATATTATTGTGTCTTTTATTAATGTTGTATAATGTTGATGCTCAAGCTCCAAAGAATGGTAAAACATAAACGTGTGATATATAGTTTTATAATTTTAACTGGGAAGCATTTCTGTTATAGTATATAATCTTAGACAAGGAGAACTAATTACACACCGTCCTTCTGAAAGTTACATTTTTGGGAATAACTTGAAGATATATTGCTACATTGGTAAACCAAAGTACATAATTTATTTATGGCAAACAGTTTCTGTAAGTAATTATTTGTAAATCTAGAATCCCTACAAAAGAATCTCTGTATGTTTTAGCTAGAACTAGATGATATGGATTCAGATAATTATGTTTATTACGAAGGCGCAACACCTGAAATTGTGGAAAAAACAGCATGCCAAGCATCAATCTAGTTGGAGGATTAACTTATTCTCATCAAAACAGAAGTCTTTTAAATTGAATCCTTTCAATGACAGTTGCATTGGAATTGACAGTAAAGAATTATATAGAGTATACTTAAATGTTATACGTAAGTATAATGATAAACATGTAATTTTTAAATATTTAACAATGAAACCTTTTAGGAGTTGACTATTGGAAGGTATTGTTATTGTTTAGTGGAATACTCTTATTCTTTTCAGCTAATCAGTTGTGTAAAAATGTTATATTCTACTATTTATGTGGAATAACTCTTGGAGTGTGTGCCTCATTTTTAATATTGATATATTTTTTAAGTAGAATGTTGCCTGGAGTAAGTTTGCAATAATTCTTATTAAATGAATTTTAAAATTTCTTACTTTTCTAGCGACCAATGATGTATGGCGCAGCTCTTTGTGGTTGGACAGTTGGTGTATATATTTTACAAGTATTGTTAGAAAACATGAGAACAATTTTAATTAATTATAAAAATTATGTTTTTTGGTATACTTTTATAACTGCCCTGATTAGTTTCATAGGTAACATATAAAAATTACCTAATATAATTTTGTGTGTGCCTTATTCATTTTTCTTTTTAAGTTTGTTATCGTTGGGGACCAGTAACTGATAAACGTACTCAAAACCTTATTCAATGGACTTTTCAAGGAATAGGATTATTTTTTGTATTTTACAGTAGTCACTTTCAAGAAGCCTCAATGGCATTGGTTATACTAATTTTACTTGTTTACAATTTTCCAAAAAAGTGGGTATCACAATCTAAGACATATTGGTAAGTAGTATACATTTTTGTATAAGAGTATTTTAATATTGCCTTTTTGTCAAAACATTTAAGGAGAAGAAAGTTTCCTCCAAAAGTATGTTTACTTTCAAATACTGAGTATTATCAACAAGGTGTTGTAGAAACAGCAAAAGCTTTAGAAGAACTTAAAAGCTACTGCTCAAGTCCAGATTGTAATCAGTGGAAAACTGTTCTTAAATTGAAAGATGTTAAAAGGTAAACAATATTTTAAATGTGGATTTTATAATTCCCTGTATTCCCTTGTTCTTGTTCCACAGTCCTACTAATCCTGACGAACTGCTCCAGTTACCATCCAGGTACCTATTCTAAGCAATACCTTTAAGTTTTTTGTTTTTGTGGGTACTAAGGACATAATCACTTTGCAATAAATGAAAGAGGTTTTACAAATAATATTTCAATTGTGTTAAGGTATGTTGTTTAAAAGATGTATTAAAGTTCTGTAGTATGCCTTGAAGATGTATAACGAAGGATAATTAATGGATTTTGAGATTTTGAAAGTGATTCTTTTTTATTTATTATTTAAGTTTGTATGCTCTAAATTACCATTTTTAACATATTCTTGCTTTAAATCTTTAGTATACATCTTATGACACTGTATTCATACAATGATATGATTTCAGTATGTACAGTATTGGTAAAGAAAATCGTAACTCAAATTGTGGGCATTTTTATACAGAGTGATTCATGACATGTGTCTCAAATGAAAACTGGTGATAGGGCAGACCATTTTGAGTAAAAAAGTTGATACGGACACATGTACGATGTAATTCATTGATTCAATTTGACTAATTAAAAAAGGTTCACATTGTAACTTTTTCTTTTTAGTCTTCTATTATTGTTTATGATTTCACAATGTACATAATTATGTATGTACTACATGGAGAAGGTTTAAAATGTCTATAAGTATAGAAGTTTGGAAATAAAATATTACAATGTGAATTTTTTAATTAGTCAAATTAAGTTAATAAACATAAATAACTTTCTGCATGTAGAAAGTCTAAAATTGCCATATCGCAGTAACAAAACAAAATTGAAGATATGTTGATATGAACTTTTTTATTCAAAATGGTTTCCTCTATCACTAGTTGTCATTTGGCACACTTGTTGTGAATCACCCTGTATATTAAACAAGATGCACCAAATATTATAGCACTTACCAAGTTCAGAACAGCCCCAAAAAATATGCGAACCAATTTCAATAACAAATGGTGTTGACCAGTCAGAAATGTAATTTTACTTCAGTACAGTTAAGTGACAAGGAGTTGTTTTTATGTTTTTATCGATATTGAAAATTTACTATTTTATATTTTTATTGCTGTCTGTGTAGCTAGAAATTGTTTTTATCAAGATTCTCTAGTCTTATACTAATTTTAGGTAAGTAAACATCATTTTAGCTTTATTTAAATTTACTGCAGAAAACATTTTGGAAGTGAGTGTACTTCATCAACATGTAGCTCCCCCATACATGCTCACTCAGGGCTTTTCTAAACTTGGTTGAACTGTATTTAAGATTACAATATACTGGGTGTCCCATAACATACATTCGATATTTTACCAATGTATAGTTTAGATCTTTACAAGTTGAAAACAGTCACCATCTTGGCTATCTTCAATATTGAAGGAGTTATGAACTACAAAAAACTCATTTTTTATAGTCAGGCTATAAAGTAATGTTGCACAATTATCCATATTTTAATGATCTGAAACATTCAGTTCAAGGTTCTCTATAAAATCATTGGTATAAAGGAATTTAAGATCTTGACAGGTGCAATTTATAGAAAAGGTAATATCATTGTATAATATTAAAGAAGTTGTGACATTTTAGGTTGGAATTCAAAAATCAACTCCCACTAACAATGACGCGTACCAGTAGGCGGGCCATGCGGACGACGACGCGACGTACAAAATGAACCATGATCAATGTGGCTTTTACTCATTCTCGATCAAATCAAATCAAATAACGTCAACTGAATTAAAAAAACAAATAAAATAACAATAATAAATATATTTATATTAATTAACATAAAAAAAAAACGAAAAATGTAACTAAATTCTGCAGGAAGATACATAAATAATAGTAGTAGTATAATTCAACAAAGCTAACTAAAATAAAATAATTATATTTGATGTACTCATTCGCATGATGCATTTGCCTTTTGTAGCATCTGTAGCCCCTCCGTTGCAATAACTGCGTGCACGAAACTGGTGGGAAAGTAGTGGGAGGTAAAAACCTAAAATGTCACAAGTATGTTAATGATGTTCCAATTTTAGTGTTTGATTTGGAAAGTTGCAACTTTTTTGATTAATGATAAAAGTAAATACTATTAATATTAAAGTAATTGTAATTTTATCTAAAATTTGCAATTGTGTAATTAACACATTTTTAAATTTGGTAATTAACATGTTTGGTGCCAGTGATGCACATGGTGAGTTTGCACTGTTCATTGATTCTGTGCGTTTGCAAGTGTCCTTATATGGTTTAATATGCTTTTTGTTTGAGAGAGATAAAACTAGAGCCCCTTAATGAAAATTTGCTGATATTAGAGTGAGATAAGAATGTCAGAATCTATCTCTTTCTAGGCCAAATCGACCATTGTGCAGTAGATATATATTTTTTGTCTTTTTATTTTAGTAACAAAAAAAACAATGTATAAATAAAACAAATGTATTTAATGAATCAGAAAAAAGTCATTTTTTCTGGTTCATGCGTCCAGGACATTAATTCTTAGTAATCCCTAAATAAAACTTTCATCTACTTTTACCTAAAGATTACAGAACTTTAGTAGGTGAATGCCCACACTGTCCACTGCATGTCTGCCACAGTCAACTAAACTAAAGTCAACTAAAACCACTTTTCCAATGTCACTTTTTGTTCTCTATTAAAATACGCTAACAAAATTCCTGTAAAACGTTTCGGTTATAAGTAACCTACATCAGCCTCATTTTTTTAAATAGGCAGAAAAACAATTGGAAATTGTTTTGGATAGCTCTTATTGTCACGATTCTAATGGTATAAACATGATAGGGTTATTTTGATTTCTTATGCTATAAATTAATGCATTCTGCAGTACCCTGGCCTATACAATCACCTGATCTAACACTGTTAAATTTCTTTCCTCTGGGATTATGTCAAGAATCATGTGCTCAACCAACATTTTGAAGATGAACAGCAATTATTATAGTTGGTCACAGCAGCGTTCAGCATAAAAAAAATCAAAACCAAAATAACCCTATTATGTTTACATCATTAGAATCGTGACAACAAGAACTATTCAAAACAATTTTCAATTATTTTTCCACCTATTTAAAAAAATGAGGTTGATGATGGTTACTCGAAACTGAAACGTTGTACAGGAATTTTGTTAGCGTATTTTAATAGAGAACAAAAAGTGGCAATGGAAAAGTGGTTTTAGTTTTCTGATATCTCCTCAAATAAAGGAAAGGAAAAATAATAATGAAAATCGAGAAATCTACTTTTTTTTTTAAATATATCTGAAACTATCCAAGATATCTAGATTTTGCAAACGCCAACAAAAAGGTCTTATAAATAGCCAACTTTCATCCCATTTAACTGATGCTGTACCTCTTACCATTTCTAAGATCCCCATAATGTGCATCCTTATC
Organism: Ignelater luminosus; assembly: GCA_011009095.1. Taxonomy (NCBI): domain Eukaryota; kingdom Metazoa; phylum Arthropoda; class Insecta; order Coleoptera; family Elateridae; genus Ignelater; species Ignelater luminosus. The sequence continues at coordinate 15,963 of VTPC01005364.1, read as the reverse complement.
TTGGACACATTGTATATAGAGTGGTTCCGAACAAACACGAGTTATAAACACTTTTATGTAGAAAATACAACTCGCTCCTTACATTTGTTTCTTTATTAAATACTAAAAATACTACATCATGTGTGTGTGTGTGTGTGTATCTGTCTGACTCTTTATTGTCATTAGTGTTTCAGTATGTTTTTGTTGGTCATTTTTCTATAAAATATTGTAAAATTTGTTCCAAAAAAACCATTCTACTGGCACCAAACGTGTTAATGGCTTTTTATTGTGACAAGATTATTTTCAGTTTTAATATTGATTTGGCTCAAACTGTATATTCTTATTAGAACTAAATAAAATCACATTTTATATGCTACTATATTTTCAGGTTTGCATCATTTGTAGAAGGCACATCACATCTAAGCGACGAGGAAATTCTGGAATATGAAACTTCAATACAGACAACTGATATGACAGACGATGAAGATGCATATACAGATGAAGAACAATAATGAACTTTAAGGCTGAACCAGTTATTTATTAATTAACACCAAATACTGCCATTTGCACATTTACTAATTTTTGGTAATGAACTTTATTTATTATTACTCATCCAGTTTTCTATTTGTATTTGTATTTAAAGATGAACACCTTTAAGACACTTAATATTTAAATTAGCAGTTAATGTGAATTTTATGTTATGCTGCCATAAATTAAACAGAAGTACTAAATAAAGAGATGCCATTAAAAATATCGCACAATAAAAAAAAAATGGTTTAATAGACGATATCAATATGTCTATTTAAGTGAAGGTACGGTTTTTTCTATCTAATCTTGGTTAGAACATGAATCTTCAAATGAATCTTTTTTTAGGCCAAATTGGAATTTTGCAACAGATACGTTGTTGTTGGTCTAATTTTGTTAATACATAATACATAATAAAATTTTTTCTTAATCATTAGTTTTTTTATTATTAGGAATTTCTTATGTAACAAAATCTTTGCTTGGGAATAAATTATCTTTTATTATATTTTTGTTCAAATAATATAGTGGACACTTTAAACCAGCAATGGACAACGTGAGTTCGATGCTAGCTAGGTTGAAGGTAATGCGGTGTTATACAGTTTACACTCAGTGTACTGATTGCCTATCCCTGCTTTAATTTATACTATTTCTTTTTGATAGACATTATAAATGCAAGAGTTTTAGGTATTTATTAATTAGAGACTATAAAAGTTAATCAGCAAAAAATAATAGAGAAAATTCAATATTTTTGTGCACCTTTTAAATCAAGAATGAAAGATGATTTAGAATGTCTGCTCTTTTATATCCTCAGAATAGAAGAGTATGTAAAAATTATTTTTAAGATATTTTGAATAAAAAACATGGTTTATGTTAAATTAAACACGAGCAATTTATTTGTACAATTTATAAATAATATAACTATAAAATAAAAAAAGTTATTTTAATATGGACCGTTGTCAAAGTTATTAAATTTATTTTCTGGTATGAAAAACACATTTTCAATGTCGTCACTAGATGGATGTTGTTTGAAAAACAACTCTGCAAGCACAATTTTGTCAGTTTCTACAATACATTGACTGTGTAATGAACAGCAACTTGAATAATGTTCGTGTATGCTAAAAGTAAAATAATGTAGTGTTTTGTTTTGTCAAAATATTTCTTCTATTAGATTTACCTACTTTTTATCAGGATGAGATATTGTTTGACACTCTTTATTATACATAGCTGACTTTTTACTGCATCTTCTTAGTGCTGAAGTCAGAGTATTGATAATTCCAACAGCATATTTCACTTTTGATTTATATTTAATGTATTTATTTTGTAATGTCTCTACATTTTCTTTACATAGTTTGTAATTATTATTGATTTCAGCAGTTTCTGCTTTTAGTTTGTTTATCGTATTCCGAAGTTCCAACTCATGTTTTTCAAAAAGATTTCTCTGTTGGTAATATGCGTTTTTCAATTCATTAACCTAAAATCAGTCATTCATTTATTATTATTATTATTATTACTAATCAGGTACGAATTTATATTGATAATTAGAAAAGTAACAATATATAAATACTATCCTGCTTTTAACAAATTCAAGAAAATCTGAATTGTACTTTGAGTATGACTATAATTTTGTAAAAAAAAATAGAGTAGTAATATTTGAAGTTTTATACATTTTATGTAATGCATTAAAGCTTTACAGAAATTGTGTAAAAGTATCTAATTAATAAAATAAATTGGATTACAGAGTGAAAACTATTAATTATGTTCTTCGTCTCATATACAAGGTGAGTCATAATTATATGTAGAATTAAAAGAAGCTTCATTGGTCCAAAATAAGAAAATCAGTTGAATACTCCTAGTACCAAAATGCTTCTTTAAAAAGATACAGGGTGTTGAAGAATTTTTTTATTTTATGCTCTATAATTGCTGTAATCATTTAATTTCCTTTTAATTTTGTTTTTATTTTGATGTATTTTGCACGAAATAAAAAAATGCTTCAGCACTCTGTATCTTTTTAAGGAAGTATTTTGGTATATGCTGTTCATGATGTTTCTGGATCATATAATGGCTGTGGCGGAATGACAGTTTGAGTATTGTAGAATCTTATTGACGCTTAATGTACTTTAAGGTTATGCTTTTATGACAGTTTGACCTCAAGCCTTTTTTTTCGTAAATCTGTAAATTGATTACGCTAAAAGATTATTTCACGAAAATTTCTATTTATTTATATTTATAAATCAAAGTTTTATGTTTTTATTTATAATCTTTGGTATTCTTTTTAGTTGGCATTAATAAATGCAAAATATAAAAAAAATCTGATCTCTTTTTAACAAAGCAAAACTAATCGGTACTAAACATTTATGAAAAATTTTTGATCGCGCAATGGCGCGAAATACAGACGCAGGTATGGCAATTTTTAAGAACAAAAGGAAGCAACACTTCCAACCTAACAAAATGAAAGCATGACCCGTTACAACCCAGAAACATCATGAACGTTGTATACTATACTGGAGTTCACCAAAAGACAGAGTGATCACATTAAAGCCGCATGCTCAAGCCAGGTTCAAGCTGCTACAACACATGAAAGAAAGAAAAAACATACTGAGTGAAGACTGATGAATGTTGAGCAGAGTGAAACCGGCTTAACAGTTTCTTACTGCAGCCAGTAGAAAGGCACTTTTATTACTTCGTTTGATGGTAAACCTTAGTATAAGGTATATTCGGTTAATTCCTTTATTTTGGACTAAAAATGTTTCACTTTAATCTTTTACACCTAATTATGACACCCTGTATAGAAGTTTAAATCATTCAAAAAAACTAATTACAATAATAGTTTTCATTTTATATATCAAGTATATACTACATAGGTACCTCTATTATATGTTTCTTTTGTTCTTCTAATTGCTGAACATCCTTTTTTGCTAAAATCATATCTTTCTCTTGAATCCTTACTTGAGATTCTTTCACATTCTCTAATAAACGATTTTTCTCATCATTACTTGTTCTTTCATATTCAGCTATCTGGAATTTAAAATTTTGGCACTCAAGTTTTAATGCTGCATTCTCACTTTCCAAAACAGCTTTACTGTGTAATGCTATAGCAAGTTCTGCTACTAAGTCTGTAATTAAACGTTGCTCTTCAAAAGGACCATTGTTTTTAATTTGATTTTTGTATTTTATTAGCTCAGGATTGTCTTTCATTGTATCAAACCTTAAAACTTTCATTACTAATAAGAATGCATACGATAAATTTTTGACACAAATGACATGTAAAAATATATGTTATACAGCTGCTCATTTTTTAATTTAAATTGATGTGGTTGCTATAAATTGCTTGATTATATTATTAAAGAGAACAGTACCATGAGAGAAATAATAATAAGATACTCGAGGCAGATCATGAGTCTCCATTCAGCTTTTTAGACTTGGGTGCTAATTAATCATTGAATATTTCTGTGTTAAAATAATTTATTGCCTGTTTATGGCCAATTTAATTAGATAGGAATATTAATTGAACTTTTGATTTGATGATTTTGTCAAGTTGATAAATTAGTTCCAGTTTTTCTCAAAAAAAGTTCAGTTGTTCAGTAAAATATTCGTTGATTCTTATGACGAGTAATAAATATGAACCGTCATTGTTTGTGCAGTTAAAATAAATTCTTTTTGTATGTGTTTAGAATTGTTGATATTATATTCTGATAAAAACTATTGGCTCAACTTGTAGTTGAATTGGATTACCAACGAACTTTTCAACAGCTTTAAAAATGATTCCCAAAATTTCGACTTTAATGGAATGTTTGCATTAGATGGAAAATCACATATTTCATATGCCTAATCAATAACATGATTTAATATGCTGATTTAAGTAGCAACAAAAATAATGAATACAACGGACTAATAAAGCATATAAATTCTGTTACAAATAATTCACATCTAGCCGATTTCAATAAAAACAGGAAATGGAGTTTTCTATAATGTAAACTAAGCTTTGTCTGCTATCATTATTTTCTATTTGACAATTTATTACCTAACAAATAATTTGTTCAAGTGTTGAGAACGTGTGCGTGATGTGTACAACAAATTCATTTGTCTGTCTCTTATTAATAAAACTACAAACCACGTTTCTCATCCTTTATCAATTTAGGTTGTTTTTTAATTATCAATACAAAGCTTCACTCAATAAAGGATGAAAAATATGATTTGTAATTAATATACAGGGTGTATGTAAAATGGCACATAATATGCACACTACGTGAATCTAAATCAAAATCTCAATCAAAAAGTTAAATGCAATTTTTGCCATAAATCCATAGTTTTCGAAATATGGTCAATTAAAAATCTTGAGATCTGACAACACTGTATGATTAAATTCGAATTAGATTTTTCTAACAGTGGGGTTGCAAAGCTAATGGTTTTCACAAATGGTTTCCTAGCAACAAAATTATTTATTAATGTTAATTGCTGTTCAATTCATTTTATTTCCAGCAGGCTTTGTGCTAATAAATCTTATGATAGCAGTAAGCATTTAAGAAACCACTGCTAATGTAATCTATTTTCTTAATATAAGCTTTGGGTTTTAAAAAAAAACTTCAATTTCTACTTAAAGCATGTTTGATATTTTTATTACAATATGCACAAAATACAAAAATTAAAACTTGCTTTACTTCATGTATTCTTGCAGTGTAATGCAATGCAAAACAAAAAGACCTCAGTAAGATGAGAAACCAGAGAAACTTAGCACTGGAAGAAATCTTCTTGAATTTCTTCATGTAATCTTAGATGTGTACAATTAAAGGTCAGAAACTATTATGAAAAATGGTTTTATTCTATTATTTTAGTAAAAATAATGTTATAATAAATTGTCAATGTGAGCACCATGCACTTCTTGGCATTTTCTAATTCTGCATAATATGCTTGCTTCCATATTTTGCAACATATTATTTGTAATCACCACAACAGCGTTATGTATTCATTGAATTAATTCTTGTTCTGTTTGGATTTCTTCTTTGTAAACTACAGTCTTCAACATACCCCTTAGGAAGAAGTCCAATAAGTTTAAGTCTGGACTTTTCAGAGGTCACGCTACTGGACCACCACGCCTAATCCATTTTCTGGATATGTTTTGTTTACTCATTGTCTTGTTTGAACACCCAATATGTCAGAGCTCTGTCTAAATTAATAAAAATACGTTGTTTTTTTTTACATTTCCTGTTTTTATGAATCCAACCATACATATGAAATAAAAATTAGAATTTTGTAAAAGCATAACTTATTTATTAAATAGCACCGAATTATACAGTCACTAGTTTACATTTATACAATTTTATTATAAATAAAATAATACAGTAGAATTCATTTAAAACATCTCTTATTAAATAAAACAAAATGAGAGGAATTGGTTGTGTCCAATAATTACGATTATGCACTACCAGCATCTATGACTATGCATTGCCATTAATCGTGTGCTCTTGGATAACTATTTTCAATAAATATCCCAACCTAAAAGTGTCAAGTCGTTCTAGTCATGTTTGATCTGTATCACTGTATGATATAAAAATAAGGATGAATTTTGCAATATGTTAATATCCATCATAATTTGAAAAACAACTCACTTTTCTTTACATAAACATCAAATTCAAATACAATTTATGTCTAACCTCCAGTATACATGGCAGGAGACGTATCCTCGAATCTCAACTAGTAGAAATTTTAAACGAATTGTGAAGTAATTCGATCAGAGAGTGTCCAAATTCTACCGAACTGTATGTTCGAAACTAGAACGCTATTCGTATATAATTTGCAAGTGGTCGTCTGTTTGAATTCTTAATCGAATTTGTTTCTACTGGTGTAGGGTAAGAGAAGAACGTGATTATATTATTGTTGTGTTCAAATAAATTGTATGATTCTGCGATTATTAATTATTTTGTAAATTAAGTTTCATATTTTTCTTTTAAATATTTTCCATTTTTTATACATTAATTTTTTATCCATCTACTCTTAATTTTCTTTTTTGTAAAGAAATTTTATTTTGGATGTATGGTATTTTATTTTTAAAATTTTTTATTGTATAACTCTTACTACAACTAATATAGTAATCAAACTTAACAACAGAAACAATTAATAAAACAAAAACAATACAATAAACTAACTTCACTAATATTAATATCCAACCAACAAACGCTTTCAAAATTAAGAAGTAGCATGTGTTTAGCTAACCAGGAAAATGCAGAGACACTTCAATCAACTGATCAGCGAGCATTGCTATTGGTTAAAAATCTAAAGTACACAAGTGCCTAGTTACGACGTATCGGTGTTTGAAATTGTGAACTCGAAGCTGTAACAAATTCGAATGTGGCTGGAGAATACCATTTTAGGCGAATTTCTAGTTAAGAAAGTTTCGACCGTTCGAAGTTTTTTTTACTTGTTCAATCGAAACTCAAGGATACGTCTCCAGGAGAGAGAATACAAAAGTGCCTTTTAAAATACTGCCTGCAATACTAGTAGCAAATGAATCACTGATGATTGCTGCTGGAAGTTTATGATGCAAGTCGAGTGTTACCACCTGCTGACTGCTCTTGAACACAACCCTTGATACCATCTTATAAGTTATTTATAAGACAAATGATCTACACTTGATTTCTAAATCTATAAGAGACAAAATATGTAAATTCTACTGAAAACAGTATATTTATAAAAAATATTATTTTACTATGTATCTACTAAACTAAAATTAATAAGGCAGTGTTAAGGCACATAAAATCTATCAATAAATTATTACAATATTGTATATTCATTATACATTGCTCAATAATTAAGATTCTTACTTATAATGATGTTCCTGTTGTCTCAAGTTTTCCAACCTTTTAATGGCAGTTTATATACAAGCCCATTTATTTACAAGTACCGATGAAACAATAAAATCCAAAGGTGTAAAAATTTTATTTTCTTAAAAGTATCTACTTTCTGCATGATGAAATGGAACAGAAACTTGGAAATGTTCTGGTGCCATGGAAATACTCGCAAGTACCTACATTAGATAAATATTCCTGTGTTGAGCTGTTTAGTTATTATTGATAGCCAAACTAATATTCTAAATTGCTAGATAGATTGGAAATCACATCACTCAGTTTGTTTGCTTATGTTAACTATAAGAAAAGATACTTTGGGAATATTTCCACAGTTACCATTCAAAATGCAGCAGCACATATGTAATACCATCTGGCTGGTAGTAAATGAGTCTGTCATACTGGTTGTAAAACAATGATTATTAGTATAACTAACACTAGTTATGTTTTTTTTTTGATAAAACTGTATATACTGTTTTTAAATTAACAAAAAAATAAATGATTTGTATAAATAAAAATATGTTACTGTAGGAATAACCACAAAAACACTTCAGATGTAAACTCCTATGTTCAGTAAACCAAAAACTAGAAAAGTGAAAAACAGATTCTTGTGTCTATTTTTGATAACAACTGTAGTTGTTTTTTATGATGTTTTAATGGAACTATTGAAACTAAATTGTTAATGTTAAAATATGTCTTATATATTATGTATGATATTCGAAAGTTTGAAATAAATAGTATTTTTATAACTGAATATGGTAAATCTCAACGAATCCTTGAAGTTTTCTTTGCTTTATCAATACATGGTGGTGGTATTGCTGGTTTATTTGTTAGATATCTGTTGTACATACTAGAAAAAAAAATTAATTCATGATTACACTAAATGGATTTGCATAAACTAGTTGAACTTACATGCGATAGGTTTCACTGCGAAGATAATCCATTAAATGGCCAATCCCAACTTGTAATTGATCAGCAATTGGAGTCACCCATTCGTTTCCTTCTAACCGAAACACAGCTTTATTACTAATCATGTCAAGGTTACCAATTTCTGGAGGTAGAATGGTTAAACGGTTTCCTTGAACGTTCAGCTCTCTTAAACGAGTTAATTCACCAATTTCTTTGGGTAATTCTATGAGATCATTTTCACGCAATACAAGCTTGAAATTAAAGTAATATTTTTAAAATCATGAGTATCTGTAAAGGGAATATCAAATACTTACAATTTGTAAATTTTTGAGATTCTTAATCTCAGGTGAAAGATATTCAAAATCGTTATCGCCTAGATATAAGGCTCGAAGTGTTTCTAAATGAAAAGTAAAGCTGTGAAATGTAATTGAAAGAATTTATTCATTTCCTTACCCATCATGAAGAAATTCCCTGGTAAATTTTTCTCATTCAAATTATTGTAAGTCAAATCCAGCACTTCTAGTAGAGGGAAAGCACCAAATCCTCTAGGTAAACTATAGAGCCTATTAAATGATAGATTTAATATCCGCAGTTTAGGCATAGATGATAAAGATAGTGGTAATTCTTCTATATGATTATTTGCAAGCGTTAGAATTTCTAAATTAACAAGATTTGCTAAACCAGGTGGAACAGCTGCAATGACATCAAAATGTACATAGGAGACTAAAACAAATGTCTGTGGAATAATAAACTTACATTTGATCTTGTTGTGACTTAATGTAAGTCTAGTGATGTTAATCATGTTCACTGTAATGAAATAAAAGTATAATTACATCTTTGGGTATATCTAATTCTACATTAATTAACTCTCATGCAGTGGAAATAGAGCCCTATTTCTTTGCAAAATATCTGTGTAGACTTTTATCAATAATCCTTGGTTGTCTAATGCAGTTATACAACAGTACAGTGTTATTATAAACATGCCTAATAATTAATCTTTTTTGCAGCTTCTTGTGTAATAATGGATAAATCTTAACCTAATTGACGGACAAGTACAAGTCCTTGCCTGTCTATGCTATGAATTACTCAAAATCTATGATTCCTGCTAAGAATATATCAAATAATAAAGACTCAATAGATAAAGATAAGAAAAGATTGACTGTAAAATATTTGTAACTTAAAACTGATCATTCATATCAATTGTAGTTATTATGATGGGCTGACTACACATGTCAAAATGCTCCACTAATGTACACTGTGTTTTATTGGTCTCGGGGTATACTGTTATCATCTGTTCAAATATCTTTGGAAACTAAGTATTAGCACAAACTGTACTTTATTCTACAGTTGCTCAAAGTGAAACTCGGACGCTGTTATGAAAATGTATAATTATTAATAAATTAAAAAATAATATTACAATAAATTGAAATAAAGTAGATACTCTATTAAATGGCAGTTTACTGTATACATTTAATAAAAGAAAAATCAATAAATTCAAAAAATAAAGCAAAAAAATAATTAATTCTAAATTAAATACAAACTTAATATCAAAATAAAACTAGGACAATCACAGAAATTATAATTAAAACTTATATAACAATCAATTATTTTAAAATCAATACTTTGTGAGAAGGCCTTTACTCTTTTTGACACTTTCTAATCTTTTGGGTATTGATCTAACTATTTTCTCACATAAGGCAGGAGGTATCTTTTTCCATTCTTCAAGAATTACTCTTTTTAGGTCTGTTCTTGAAGAAATAGTGTGTTTCCGCACCTGTGTTTTCAAATAGCTCCATAGATTTTCTATAGCAATAATATCAGGAGACTGTGGAGGTGTTTCCAAGACATGCGGGCAATTATAAAGCAACCAAGACCGTATTTTTGGATCGTTGTCCTGATAAAAATAAAAATCATCACTGATTCCTAATTTTTGTACGCTTTCGTGAAGATTCTTTTTTAAAATTGCTAAATACACGTCCTTATTCATTATTCCATCAATTATTTGTAATTTTCCAGGACCAGCAGCTGACATGCAGCGCCATACCATTACCGATCCTCCACCGTGTTTGACGGTCGGCTTTAAATTCTGCCGCCGCAACTCTTCATTTTCTTTCCTCCAGATGTAGGTGCTACTGTCAGACCCAAAAATATTAATTTTACTTTCATCAGTGAATAACACCCGATTCCAAAAGGAAAAATCTTTATTTGAGTGCTCCTTAGCAAACTTCAATCTTTTAATTCTATTTGTTTTACTAATGTATGGCTGTTTTCGGACAACTCGTCCATTAAATTGATGTTTCCTTAAAATAATCCTTATAGTTTTGGGGTGTGCTTTTTTATCAAGATATTTTTCTACTTTGACCGCTAGTTTGGGAGAACTCAATTTCGGATTTTTCGTTATTTGGCTTATGATCCATCTTTCGTCCGCTTCATTAAATATTTTTCACGCACTCTTTTTTGGTTTATTTGCTATAATATTAAATTTCGTAAACCGGCTTATGATATCACGAACTGTAGAATGACTACAATCAACTATTTCTCCAATTTCCCTAACTGTTTTACCCTTATTGTGATGCTTCAGAACCAATTCTCTTAGTTAGATAGACGTTTGACCACGTTGTCTTCCCATTTTTGTAAAACTACACTAATATAGACGGTTTGTAGTAGAAATCAAATTTGAACTAAAATTTTCAACATTATCGAAAATGTGCCGTGCACGCCGGCTAGATAAGACAAGCTATCGAAACCGTCCGAGTTTCATTTTGATGTTAAATTTGCTGTAATTTCTTTGATATTCTATAATGATTATGACTAAAGAAAATTAATTTTGTTATTTTCAAAAAAATCTAATGCTGGCTCCTTTATTGATCCATAAGTATGATAATTTTATTTCTCAGGCAAAATCTTTGTTGTAATTTTTAGAGGAAATCTATTTATATTTAATTGTCCGACTTTCACGTTGAGCAACTGTATATTGAAAAGCATGAGAAGATCAAGATTTGTTGTAAAAATGGCTTTCTGGTCTTGCCAAATAATAGGCTTGTCTTTATACTAGTGTCAGCCACGCTGTTACTTTTATGCATTTATGTAAATTTTAATAAAGCCCCTTATTGAAATCTACATAAATGACAATATAATGCATTCAACATGGATTAGGTTATATTCACCATGTGAGCTAAAAAAATATATAAAGTGCAAAATAGCAAAACCAATAGTATTTTCTGATGTTAAAACTGCACAATTTAATCATCTTATGAACTTCTGAATCACCCCGTATCTAGAGTTTACTTAAACATCTCTCCTGCTGGATGAATGTTCTTGAAATTTATCTTGAGCATTTCGTCACTTTTATGTTCGACATATCCAAAAACATATTGATGAAAGTCTTAATGACAAAGTTAATAAAGTATTAATGTGATTGTATATTTAAATGTTAAGAATTCAGTAGTTATTGTTGCAAATGAGAAAATAAAACAAGCATTTTAAATACAAATAATAATGTTCTAATATAATCAAATTCAGAAAATTATTAATATCTTTAAATTAAAAATGAATCAATCAGAATACAGTTAATGAAAAAATTAAAATGCTAATGAGTAAAATAGAAGCTTATTAAATATTAGGTGTGATGTACAACTAGTATTGTAAGTTTGTATTTTTCAAAATGTAAAGATATAAGGCGTTTATGAAAATTCACTGAAACAATTTAAAGCTTCTACAAACTTTTAAAACAATCGCAAAATCCTTAGTATTAGATTAATTATGAACATAAACTTGAATGTCCCGCGTTTATTGGATTTCTATTTATATTTTCGAACTGCAGATGGAAACATAATAAAAACATTAACGATTTTAAAATAGGTAAGCCTTTTAAAATCTATTTTCAATTTATAAGTATTGATATCCTGTACAATTAAAAATAATAAAATTAAAGAATATCTGTAAGACCACGCCCACTAATTCTTCAAGCAACTGAACAACATCCCAAATTTGGTAATCTTATATAAAACAAGAAACAGATGGTTGCTTACATAAACCTGGCATCTCTTCGAAACTAGAAATGCCTTTATCTGCTAAATCCAGTTCGGGATTTTGAATTTCCCGTGCTTCTTCTAAAACTTTCTTAGTTTTCGACATTTTACTTGCATTTGGAATACAAGAAACTGCAGGTTGATTCATTGCGCGCGCAGTTTTTATGCCCGTCAAATTCAAAAATTATTTTCCGATGCTAGCAGCGGCAAAGACGGAACTCGAATGACTACAACATTTTCAAGAAGTTGTGGGCAGTTCGCCAACGTAGTATTTTTACCACTACTGTAGTAACGTAAATGGTTTTTTGCTGTTTTTAAAAGAAAACATGTTAATTCATTATTTTTGTAATTCATTACAAATTACAATAAACTTGTTCACCCACTTTGCGCATAATTATAATCAATACTTTACTAAAAATCAGGTCACAAAATCAAGCATTCTTCGTAATGTAAAATATTATAAATCATAAACATAGTAAAAAATAAGTCTGATTAGTAGCTGGCCCTATTATTGCCTAATAATAGACAATAGTGTAACCTACCTACAAAATTCGAAGCTCATATAAGAGAGAAACCATCCCATGATTTTAATAAAGTCAACGATTCAATCTTTTTATGTTGAGATCTTATCGCTTCATTTCATAGGAAAACAACGAGGAAAACACCGCCCAGCTATTTCTATTGCTATGAATCATGAATGTTATTTTCAGTATACAGGATGTTCCGATAATACGTATACACACTTCTAGAAATGATTCTAAAATTGCCGCATTTTCGATGCAGATACTTAAGAAGTTAACTCGATTATTATTCAAGCTAAAGTAATGCAGTTTGCACCGTGTTGTCCTAATCTTTCAGTCAAATTCATTGGTGAAAATGGAACTTGGCGGTCTTATTTTGTCTTTCATCTTATCAAGTGTCATAAGTAAAAATTCAGAATTTCCCATTTTCTCGGCAATGTAATAATAAAGACAGTTACCTTGGTCTAATGTAATATGTGGGAGTGAGATCATTATTAAACTTACATTAAAGTAAGTGCAAGGTGACCATAGTAATTTGACTCAAAACCAGGACAATTAGTGAAACAAATAAAAGGAATTTCCACTGATGCAGTAGCGTAGCAACGTCGTTACGAGTGTGGGCTTTTTGCGGTCGTCCATGAGGGGAGGTTCTCCGAAGAGAAAAACCAGTATAAAATAAACCCAGGATAACATACTCAAAAAACAGTACGAATGGTTACATTATTGTACCCCAAATATGACCTATTATATATATATATATGGGACGAGGTTGTCCTAACCTACCTTTATATAACCTTTTGGTACAGTTCGTATAGAGTAGGATCATCCCTCAAGGTCGTGTTGTAGCCTTGTCTAACACGGACTCGCTCACTTACTCTTGTTGCAATTTGCGCGACCTTGAGGGATCATACTTTTTACGAACTGTAACTACTTGACTCTGCGACCTGAAAAAATACGACGCCGACGTATTTAAGACTTTACCACCACCTAATTTTCAAGGTAGAGAAAGAAATATTAGCAAATTTATATAATCTTTTAGTACATAATCAGTCAAAAATATACAGTGACCACCAAAAAGTTGGCGCCAAATGGGAATATTTCTATTTTTCATTTTTTTTTGAACACTCGTTGCACCAATAATTTGTGCACGTCCGAAAACTAAAAACAAGTTACATCAATCTGCCGAGTTATTTTTCGTTTGGCAGAAAATATTCTTTTGAAATGACCAAAATTGAAAATTGTCAATATTTTCGAAAGCATTAATGTTTTGGATGAGATCTTAAAACAGTGTGAAAGATTACCACCAGATGAAACTCCTGATATAAAAAAGAAATATTTTCTTTGTCAAATTTTGAAAAAAACGAATTGTTTAGATTTTGCAGTTCTTGTGCAATTTGGGTATGCAAATTTGAGCTTAGGTTACTTAGCTAGAGCGGCACCCTAAGAACTCTTCTTTTCTTACAATATATTAAAAACTGTTCGACTTTGCTCAAATTTTGAATGCTCGTGTGTATTATCTGATATGACACCGTCCTACATTCATCAGTCTTTTGTTAGTCACAGATTACCACAATGTTATTAGTTTGGCCAATGCTCTCCAGGTTACTTGGATCTTTCTTCCTAACTTTTTTTTCTGTCGACTTCTTTTAAATTTTGGTGCCATAATTTAGATTTGTTATTTATATCTCTACAAAAAAAAGTATGCTTTACATGTTTCAAAAGAATGCATCGTTTGCTCAAATAACCCTGTTTCAAATAGGCAATTGACTTGACAACGAGGTTCTACAGTGATTAATTTTGAAGTTATCCAAAATGTACAGTGAAATATCAATTAAAATACCTATTAGGTATGGTCGGTATTCTATCTGGGAATTGGAACGTTTCGCGTGGAGGGAATGATCACGTGATACAAAGAGCAAACAGAGTTTATCAGAATAAAAGAACGAAACGGTGTATCATTTTTCATTTAAAACATAATTCCAGTTTTCTATAACATTAAATCAAATCTAAAAAATTTCAACATAAATTAATTCAATAAAAAAAAATCAAGGTCGTTGCAATACATGAAAAACTGTAGTCACTATTATTATTGTATTGTATTTCATAAATGAACAATGTGCAAACAAGCAACATTGCAAATTTTACTGGCGCAACATAAACAAACTATCTCAGCTTACTTCCTATTACGATTAAAAATGAATACAAAAAGAGTATAGGTCAGTAAGAAAATAAAACTAGATTATAGAATGTAAATAAAATTGCAGAATTGTATATATTTTAATTGTTACCTAGTTTTTATTGTATTATATCAGCAGTTGTTTTTTGTATATAAGAAAAAAACCTGGAATTAATAAATCAGTATTATCAATTAATTGGTGTATTCAATTTACTTATGTATAGCTAATTTTGTTTCGATTCGTATTGATTTAAAAAAAAATTTATTTTCTCTAAATAATACAAAAAGGAGTTTACAATTTTTGTTGTTCAATGTTTCGTAACTTATTATAAACTGTCGCATTATTACATTTTATCTTGCCAAGTAAATTCTTTTTACTTAAGATTTTGTTATCTACATGTTATAATGTGTTAATTTACTTGTTTTCCAGCACATTAATAACACGCGTTGTATAAATATTTATTTGATATTATTAGTACATGTTAAGGAAACTATTAACAAGACATTTTTTAATTTTTACTTCTGACATGACCTCTTATTTACTTTTCGATACTAACAACATGCAACAACTAAAAGTCACTAACTCCAACACCCCCCTTCAATTTAATAATTTACATAACCTAACAAATTAACAAGTTTATTAAATTGATAATTTCCGAGCGGTTTCGTAAAAATGTCCGCCTGCTGTTCTTCTGAACTTACATACACCAAGTCCACTAAATGTTTCTTCACTATATCACGTACAAAATTATATCGCACATCAATATGTTTGAGTCTATTTACATCCTTGCCGTGTTGCAAAATATATAAACAGCCTTGATTATCTTCATATATCATGGTTGGAATAAAATCGGTAGTCTTCATATACAAATCTTGTAATAATTTCTGTACCCATAAACATTCACTCACTGTAATGCTTAAGGCGATGTATTCCGCTTCGGTGGATGATAAGGCTACACAATTCTGTTTTCTTGAACCCCAAT
>VTPC01005362.1:0-19720 GCA_011009095.1 Ignelater luminosus | reverse complement strand
CTGTAACAGATGTATCATTGGCAATAATGCTTTAGATTGTAAAAAAAGTGGATCTAAAAGAGATTATCTATCTCTTCAAAACATACTTTATTAAATACTTATCGAAAACAAATTTTTGATTAATTCTATCAAAAATGGATTTCAGTTTTTAATAATTATTTCGATTCAGCTACTTTTTTATCACTCACTGAAATCCACAGTGAGAGCGGATCAGCAGCGTTTAGAAGAATTTTTGCCAATAAACAATTCAGTGGCACAGTAACATAACTTACACCAAAGAAACAGCCAAAAACAATATTTTACCGTTTTTACATATTAACATCGCCATAGCAAATACAGTTTTTGAATTTTCTATATAACCCGATATCATCCAAAATCAAAGCAATAATGCTACACCCCATAAAATTGCAGCAATAAATTTCTTAATCTACCGTCTCATTAATATACCCACGAATGAGAATAACTAAGGAAGAAATAAGGATTGTCAAAGAAATAGCAAAGAACAATGGTTACTGTGAAAAAAAACTATAAACAAGATATTACACAAATGGTGTAAACTAAAGAATATCATTGAAAACACTGAACTTTGTCCACAAAGAGAAAAGACTGCATGGTAACATCGTTTTCCACATTACTCGGTTTTTGCCAATTATATACTTAATGCTAATCACAAGTTTAATCCGGTAAAGAATGTAACGGTAGTGCACAAACTTAACAACGAGCATTACAATCAAATTCACTTTTATGAACAAATAGAGATTGTAAAACATGCCGAGAATCCTTGTTATACCTAATGTTTCTAATGAAATAATATCCTTGAGTGCCCACCCACCCTCCGTCAAATTATGTTATTAGATTGCGGATAACACTTGTTTATGGACTCTTTTAAAGATCCGAGAACGAAACTTAATTCTCAGCTAGAATATGTACAATACTTGATAAATAAAGACAAAATTAATATTGTCTCCCCACAAAGGTTTCAAAATTCGTGCAAGCATTAACTATCATACCTCCAGACGATCGTTTCGTCAATGTTTGGACTCATCAGTGGAGGATAATGAAAGTCAATGCTTGCCCTCTTTATGCTAGTTATATACAAATCAACTATAACATTAGCAGCATAGTCAATGCTTGCACGAATTCTGAAACCTTTGTGGGGAGACAATATTAATTTTTATTATATAAAAAGTATATATTTTCCTATTTGGAAAATTTTAATGCACAATACTATTTTCTTTCTTTACATTTTTAACAATTTTCAATTCTTCCGAAATGCATCTTCATGGGTATAATCATTTTGGTTTTTAAAAATAAATGCTGTGGAATGACGTATTGAGTTTTACTTTTAATCTAACAATAAATTAATAATTAGTAGAGACCTAGGCAAGTGCCTAATTTTAGATTTTTTAGGCAAGAGAAGGAAAATTCGTTTTAGGATAATCTACGCACTTTTCACTTGAAAAAAATTTTTTTTAAGTGCTTAGGTGCCTTTTTTCCCATGCTTTTGAAATAAATGCCTATAATCTTTGATATCTGCTTATAAATGCCTATTTTGCCTAAATAGGTGCCTAGTTTACCTAAATGAGTGCATATTTTACTTGTATGAGTTTTTGAATCAATATTTTACTTTAAGAATTTTTAAAATACAATGTCAGTATTGTTACTTTTACTGATTAAGATCCGTTAGTTATTTTTAGAAATTTGCTTTCAACTTCTTTTAAAAAAACCATTTATAATCCATTTCAGATGTCCAGGCAGTAATAAATCGTAATTTCTGCAAATAGTTTAAAAATATTACAATAAAGCTACCCATTAAAAGTTAGAGGTAGTAAAGAAAGTGTGCCCTTAACAAAAGATAATCCGCTTAAGATGTTTATGTTGATAGGCATTTAAACAAGTCAGACTCCTAATATACGCGTCAAATTTAAAGAAGCAGATTAACCTTAAATGTTATTTAAGTAAGTGTATCTTCGTTATAAAACCCAAAAAAAGTCAAGTATCTGTATCTCACTATTGTTTATATAAAATTTTTTACTTATAATTAGCCCAGGAATTATCTATTAAAACTTTTTACCATCATTAGGAAACACCCTGTATAAATGTCCTTATAATGTAGTACTTCCAATAATAAAATGTATTTCTAATATTGCAATTTGTTTTTAGATGTATTATTTAACATGTTTTAAGTTTTTTATCGATTTACCGTTTTATCATATCAATATTATTTTACATAGCTATAATACTTCGAATATCTAGTTTTTCAACAAGATAATTATTAAATTTTAGTTCACAAATTTAATTATAAAAACATATAAAAGTTAAGCAGTAAAGCTGAAAATCGTGAATAAATTTTCTCAAGAATTATTAAATCGCATAAAATTCTTATTTAGTCACCTAAAGTGCCTATTTGGTTGCCTACAATGCCTATTTTGGCCTAAAATACCTATTTGGTGGCCTAAAGTGGTTATTTCGTTGCCTAAAATGTCTATTTGACCGCCTAGATTGCCTATCATGTTGCCTATTTGCCTGCCTATTTTGATAATCTTTAGTGCCTAGAAATCAGGTTTCTAATAATTAGATATCATTTTAATTTTAAAATATTAAAATAAATAAAAAAATTCTTCCAACCTACTCGCTGCATTTCCTAGTTGGACTGCGAGGCCTATCGGATAATTGACTGTTTTTGTGCCCCAAAAATATTCTCAATCGGCAACTTCCTGAGATCAAAAAGAAGATAATCTCCTTTTGCAGTAGTGTATTTTTGTTTTTCTGCCTCCCCAGAGTATCAAGTTCAGCACCTGCTGTTGATTAATAGTCTAATGCTAATAATTTCTTCTCATCTTAAAATTATTATGTTCTTAGTAAGCTACAACACCCTGTATGTAGTTAATTCTGCCATATTCATCAAAAACTAGCACCTCTTACTTAACCAGTTTGACAAAAAAAAGCAATTATCTCGTTAACATCAAAAATACACTTCTTATAGGCACTACAGAATTCCTAAACGGTTTTCTTTTGTTTGATAGGTACCTAGTTCAATTTGATGTTAAGCCAATAATTCTTTACAGCATTCTACGTTTTAATTTCAAAACTTCATAATAAATAACCTCATAACCATAACAACGAATAATCGACTAAAATAAAAGATTATAGGCCTATTCTGTAACTTATTTGTTAAAACTAACTTTCCGCTAAAATATTAATTTTTAGTGGTCTGTCAAAATAAATAACCATAATCATTATTCTCTAAGTCGAATTTTAGCAGTTCGGTTAAAATGAAACATTTTAACTGCCTACTAAAATAATTGGCAAAATTTGACAACATTGAGGAATATCTGAACTAAAAAGTAGATTAGTTTATAAAGGGTACTTCCTTAAGTTTTTGATTTTTATTTAATTTTCTCTACCAGTTTCGTTCTAGGAACATCATCAGGATTGAACAGGTTCAATAATTTCAATACCACTTCTAACAAACTAAAAATTTATGCATTCTTTTAATTCTAGCTTGTATGTAGATTAATAACAAAAACAAAAAATAGTTAACGATAAAATCATTGCATATAGAAAAATTGTAATTTGAAATCATTTTTCCAACTAGAAATAGATCGCAGCTAATAATTTTATTTCTACAATTAAACAATATGAATTGCATATTCATGCAAAACTGACTATTTTTCTCCTGATGATGTTCCTAGAACGAAACCGGTAGAGAAAGTTAAATAAAAATCAAAAACTTAAGGAAGTACCCTTTATTAACCTAATCAATACCTACCTTAAGCTATGGATCTTCAATACATAAAAATCAGATTGTTTTAATATTTGTGATTGCTTGATTGAATTAAAATGTTGAAAATATCAAATGTTTCCATTAATTCTATTGTCATTCGAAACGTCGCATCAGAGTAAAAAAGCTTTTTAAAGGTATAATTTATATATTTCGCTATAATAGTGTATAACATACATTAGAAGAATGCAGAAAAGGGGAAAAAGGGCGCTTAGGACAACTAAAAAACAAATTGAGGTAATCGCAAACTTTCTCAATGAAAATAAAATAATTCTTGAAACTCCAACCAACAATTACAATTATTTATACCGTGCGTTTATGAGATAGTACTTACATTTGTTCTCTTCTTTCTATTTCATTTTGAAAACACAGATTTAAAGCAAGAAATGCCATGTTTAACAATTAAATGTCAAGTTAAATTTTACAGTAGCCAGTCAATAAGCACCAACTAAATTTTAACAGGCAGGTTTATATTTTTAGCAGATTATCGCTAAATTTTAACTTTTAACCAAATACGTTACAGAATAGGCCTGTATATCTCACCCTTCTTTGCTTCGCAGAGCGATTCCCAATTATTGTTGCCATTTTATAGTGCAATTGAAAGTATATGACTATTGCTAATTTTGCATATTCTGATGCCTTTCGTTTTAAATTTTAATAACTCTTTTAGATATTGCAACATTGCAGCTTACACTTCAAAATTACACAATCTTAGATTCTAAAGCCAGCATCACACACTATCAAAGATGACCGCCTGGGGTAGTAAAAACAAAAATCGAATAGTAGTCTATAAGCTGCCTTTGACTATATCTACTATAATGTTATAGTGGAATTATATTTTCTACATCCATAAAACAAATAATTGAAATATAAAACATAGATGATAGAAACTCTGGATTACAAGCGGTAAACTGTCAGAACTGTTCGTCATTTTATAAATGTATTTTTGGTTATTCTTCGCAATGTGAAGGGCAACACGTTTATTCAAATTTATTAGTAAAATCCAAGTTTGAGATCTCTCTGAATCAAGTGAGAGAACAATTGGTCTGATTCACAATCTTTAGAATTTAGGATATTGTTAATGAAATACATACTGCCTTAATTTTGCACCTAACGAATTGAATTAAAATAGGCCCAAATGGCTACTTAATATACCAGGAAGGTCTGATGTATAGACAACTGGCCTAATACAGATCCCCGAGGAACTTTACCAAAAATATTACTACCGATTCTAATTTGCTAGAAATGCTGCTATCCATTCAAGCCATTTACCTTCACCTTCCTTTCTATTCATGGTTACAAAGCAAGTAAATGCAATAATAATATCTACACATACATACTTGTACATGTGTACAATCTTTTGCATAAATAATGGCGCAATTCATTGTTTTAAATAATGGATTAATCAAATACACAAAGTCTAATTTCGTATAATTTATCCGAAATCTTCTTAGACAATATACTTTTCTTGATTAGTGCTAAGTTAGACCTTGTGTATTTGATTACCTATCCACTAATTACAATAATGAATTACGACACGCATATGTAGAGTTTCTTGCATAAATAATGTCGCAAATAATTTCTTTAATGAAGCAATTAACTAAATATGTATACGAGATCTAATTTCATATTAATTATCCAAAGTCGTCTTATGGACTTTTAGGAAACAAATTTTATGTAATTCAGATTTCGTGTATTCGATCAATTCATACATTAAGAAAATGTACTGCGGCATTAGTAATGCAAAAAACATTATCTAAGTTGGTACGCCCGTGATAAATCACGGTCTATTTGATTTTATGTTTTCATTTTAACCTCAGTTATTTAAATTGACATACTATCTGTAACCATAGTGACGGTTGATATGGGCATGCCAGAAATGTTTTAGCAAAGCAATTGTTAGCTCGCAAAATTATTATATTAAATTGATACTTAACGTGTTCTTCATAATCTGGTACTTTTTATTAAAATAAAAACTATAATAAACATCCTAAGATGGAATATGTATCAGGTGTGAACCTATTAAGAATTGTATAGAGTAAAAAGTGGTGAAGAAGTAAGAAAAGTTTAAAATTGTGAAGATAAAATTTGACAAGGAATTGAAAGATTAAAAAAGATTTGTCAGTAAAAATGGAATTGAAGGTGTTAAATAATATATTAAGCCCACTAATTTTTGATGAAAATGTAAATAAAAACTACCAAAGATTTAAACAACGTTTTAAGATGTATTTAATAGCAAATAATTTGGTAAAGGATTCAGATGAAAGAAAGATAGTAGCCTTGTTTTTGTTGACATCAGCAGGTGAGAGGCAGCAGATGTTTTTAACACCGTAAACCACGTAATTAATGAAACATAATTGTTTTTAGTTCTTTACTAGACAACAACAAGAAGGATAAAATATTACTCATTTTATCAAAGAATTGTAAATAATGGCTGGATCTAGTAACTTTGGAGAGCAAGAAGAGTCTCTTATTAGGTGTGCGTGATCAACAGTTACAAGAAACACCTCTAGGTAATGGTGATATTAATTTGAAAATACCTGAACGAATTTGTAGATCATCAGAGGTGACAAAATACGAGCAAGAAAAAGTGGATTCAATAAGGAATGAACAAAAGTTTATGAGAGGTGCAAGTAGATATAGTAAAAATACAGAGAGCGTGGAAAAATTAAAGATGAATATGAATGCTTGAAGTGTGGTAGACAACATAGTGCAGGAAAGTATTTTACATTTGAAAAAAGGTTAAGTGTGGTAAGATAGATCATTTTTGCGATAGGATGTAGACGTGACGAAATTAATACTAATAATAATGATAATTATAAAAAAGCTAGTAGTATACATGAAGTGTGTAATGACAGTAGTAGTATTGATAATGAAGAATTTTGTATATCGAGTTTAGAGATAGATGGTGTAAACTGTGTTAATGAGGTAGTTTTGGAGAAATTAATTTTTATTAATAACAAGACTGTAAATCTCAAATTAGATTCAGGTGCAATGTTGAACGTTATACCATATAATGTTATCAAAAACTTAGAAAGGGAGAACTCTATCAAAGTTCAAATAAAACAATAATTGCATATGGAGAAAATAACATTAAAGTCATTGGTGAAATCATTCTGAAATGTCTGATCAGAAAGAATGAATATAAGATTAAGTTCATTGTGGTAGATATCAAAAGTATGTAGATCTTAGGTCTACATTTTTGTCAAGAATGAAAATATTTTGTTAAAAATTAGAAAGGAAGATACGTGGGTATAGTTCATTGCGAGTTGTACCGTATGCTTCCTGCAATGCTTAATATGGTGGATTGGTTTTACAAGTGGTTGTAAATTTAAATTTCACTTCTACAACAACCGACTGTTATGTTGCAAAATAAAACATACTTTATTTGTGATGCATAATGTTAAAAAAATGCGTATACTTCTAGTGCACCACTGGACAATTCTGTGTAGCAAATGTCCTTGCAACCACTTTGAAGGGATTACACCGCCCTGTTAAGCTTAAAGGTCGTATGTGACAGTGGTAGTTTTGAGATATTTCACATTTTGTGATTTGTCAAATTCCACATACAAAACCAAATTGTCTCGCAAATTTTTTTTAGTATAATATTAATGCATATCGACTTTTTGATTAGGTGGAACCTACCTTTACCGCTTTATTCTGGAAGGATGACTTTTGTTAGTTGCGACGTTTTTGCTTAAAAAAGAAAGATATTGCAAAAAGACGTATTTACAAAAAAAAACGTATGTTTCTAAAAACACATATTGAAAAACAACTACGAGTATTTTACAATTTATCATCACTAACTAATACAAATGTTGTCCGACGAAACAGGAAGATCCTGCCAAAACTTCAAGCGATTTGGTAGCATAATAGGTCCTAATTTTGTTAGTATCTGTTATTTTCTCTCTGCTGCAATTCCTCGCAGAGTAGTTTTCATTTTTGGTCTCTTAATTCTACCTTTTATTGCTTGAACAGACATAAAACTAGCGTCATACACATTACCTTCAAATGCCTTTGATACATCAGTGTTCTCACACCTCTTTCAAATCTCAGTTCAACCATTTCACCAACCACTTGTAAAAATCTCTTAACTCAAGTTTAATATCATCAACATTTCGCGTAGCATTTTGCACTGCTCTTAAAAAGTCTTTAAAATCATAATAGTCCAGTCAACGAAGGGTTTGTAGAGGACATGGATTGAGGGAGTTTTCTCTTGAGGAATGATCCCTTTTTTCGGTTTTTGGTCTGTAACTCGGAAACGGTGCGTCGTAAGGTAAAAAGTATTCCTTACAAAATAAAAAATAATTCAACTTCCTACAAGAATGTCTGTATTATTTTTTTTCCTATGTGTTATAGTCTCCCAGATATTCGCCAGCGAAATTCGTTAATTTTCGAAAAACTATTTTTGCCTCATATTTTTCGTCAAACTTGTCGTTCTAACGCCTCAGCCTTATGTTTTACAGAAACGTCGTCAGAAAGAAAGTTGTAGAGCATTAGATTTCTTTCAGAAATATGTAACAGTTACTAATTTATCTTCGACAGGTCAGAAGTTACAGCAATTTGAAGTTTTCAGATAAATTTCGTGATTTCTCAAGAAAAGTCAGTGAATGCCCAAAAGGGGACATGGAATGGGAGAGAATTTTTCTCTTGAGGAATGTGTTGGAAGTAGTTAGGAGGCAAAGTCCCCCCTCCTAGCATTGCCGCTTCGGGTGGGAGGGGGTGGAACGGTCCCTTAAGATTCTCGCTTGCAACTCGGAAACGGTGCGTCGTACGGTAAAACGTATTGCTTACAAAATAAAAGATTCAACTTCCTACAAGAGTGTCTATATTCAAATCAATTTGATAATATTTCCCAGAAAGGTAGGATGAAAACAACTAATCTTGGGTCCAGACTCTGTCTCCAACTCCAAAACTGGTGGCAGCAGAAATTGTGAATCCCCGTCGTCGTTTTCATTCGTTTCCTGAATATCGGATTCAGTGTTGGCAGGGGATGTTGGGAGGGGCTCATCTGATTTGCTGATTGGAACGGAATAATTCTTGATTCACTGTAATTTCGGTGCCTAGATTGAAATAACTATCTACCAACTTTTTCATTCGGTAGCGTCTTCCCTGTTCTGCTGCCTTGTACTGTTCGGTGAATTGTTATATCCATCAAAAACAACTGTGCATTTCCTCCCTGAGTAATAGGTCTTGATGAATTTCACGTACCCACCACAAATTGCGGAAACTGAAGATCCCCTTTGTCAGATGACCTTATGCAAGAGAAATCCCCCATCAATAACCAAATCAAAGTTTGGTAGATGTATGCTCTCGTTGGTTGGTTCAAACAGCTGGAACAGGGCAGATTTTCTATTTTTTCTCATACCACCTTCGATGAATAAGGCTAAGGGAAATGGGGCCAATTCGTATTGCAAAAAATCCTTCAAGTCTTCATCCCTTTCTTTGCTAATGGAAATTCTTTAGAGGAGTAGGAAAAGGTCTACTGCAACGTTTTCATCACGCACCTTGATGGATGAACTGCTAGAGAAAATAGGGAGTACCCTGCCTTTGCGTGACAACTTGACATCTGAAAATGGCAATGTTACCATTTATTTATTGCTTGTTTGTCACGTCTTACAGCGGCATAGCAGTTTACTGTATCAGCTCCCACCATCCCTGTGCCTATCGACATGATGTGAATGGTTTCAGGAAAAGGAGGATGATTTTCTAGCCACATTGTGAGTTTTGCAATGTCAGCTATATCTTTTGTTATGCGTGCTTCCCCAAAATCTTTATGCTGCCCACTCGAAGTGAAGTGAACTCCACAGAACTCTTCCAGTAAAGTGCAGACGTCATGAGTTATACTCATCCCTTCAACCCACTTGCTGATTACACTATCTGTGACACCCCGCCCTTTCTTTAAACCGCCTTGGGCACTAAAGCTTCGCATCAAATTGGTCTCAATTGTCATATCAGACCTGATCAAAAACGATCAGACCGTCGCATCGCGAAGGGACCTCCATTGACGAATTGCTGGTGCCCTTTTGGGGTCAGCCTTGACAAAAAGTGTCATCATATCCTGAACATACAGGTGACAGGATTTTGCGTAGGGAAAGTGGCCAAATTAACTTGAAAATCTCTTTTCTTAAAACCTTAAAATTCTTCCCGAGTCTTAGAATTTCGAAATTAATAACTAATTAATTAACTATTCAAATTGCTGCAACTACAATTTGCCAGGGTTAGGTAAGATTTTTCTTAAATTCCAGTTTTTTAATACATAAATAACGATAATAACGATAATAACGAAAGTATAGTTTTCTTGAGAAATTACGAAATTTATCCGAAAACCTCAAATTGCTGTGACTTCTAACCTGTCGAAGATAAATTAGATAAATTGAAGGAAATCTAATTCTCTACAACTGCCTGCTGACGATTTTTCTGTAAAACAAGGCTGGGGAGTTAAAAGGACAAGTTTGATGAAAAATGTGAGGCAAAAAAATCTTCAAAATTATCGATTTTCGAGTTATAAGCGAAAAACCGAAAAACAGACCTTTCCAGCCTCCTTTCGCCCCCTGATGCGGCAGGACTAGGGGGGAGGAGGGACTTTCAGTATCTTTACCTCCTAACTACCCCCAACACATTCCTCAAGAGAAAACTTTTCCCCTAACCCCTACAACCCTCTTTTGGGCATTCATTGACTGGACTATTAACTTTGTCCATTGTCTTCAGTGACTTTTCAACCCGCTGATGAAACGAGTCCGCTGCCATAAACGTGTGATCAGGTTCAAAGTACTTAACAGTAAGTGTCTGAAGTTCCACATCGTTCGAGTTAACTAATAAGTATATAAAGAATGAGAACAATTTCCAATTTTTGTTCGGTCTACTACAGTTGTCCATCCACAAAACAATATTTTGTCTATCACGAACAGACAAGAAATAGGCAAAAAATGCGCTAATTATGTCTTCAGAAGATCTAGACACAGTTGCTTCGTGTCAGATTACCGCAGTTGGTTTACCACGGCTTTTCCTATGTGTACGAAACTCTCTTTGAAGGGAACTAATCAAGAAGTAAAAATTGCTTCTTTGTACATATCGATTCGCGGTAATACCTAAAACAATAATTGTTAGAGTTTAGGTTCAAGAATATTCTTAAAAAATGTAAGTAGGTACCTTCTGTAGATCTGCCAAAATTACTACTGTATCGGTTCGTCATTTTTTGCGTCTTCCTCACATATCCTCCTAGCAGTAGAATACTCTTCTCTGTGTACTGTTATGCTTTTACTTTACATTTGGAGCAATCGTTTTTGGAACCTTCCATATCGTGTCCGGTGTTTTGCAATGTATTTTGAATAGTTCGCAAGCAAAGCACCCTTCGAATGCTGACGACATCTCGCGATATAAATAGTATGAAAAGGACTGATCGGGATGTGACATCAGGAATTCGTTGTACATTAAAGTAATACTAATGTCACTCGGCAGGTGTTTTCTTTTAGGGGCATGTTCTCGGCTGTAATCAACAATTCTAGGGTTAAATGATTCCATGTGCTTTGCAATCTTGGTCCTATCATTCTTTGCATTCTTTTGTATGTGGGCCATGCTTATCATGTTTTGCCACAATATTTGTTTTGGGAGTTTTGTTAAGAACATAGCGAAACACCCAATCATTTGATGGCTTATATCCCAGAGTTGGAAGGAAGAATATTTTGCAAACATCGTGCACAGTTCCACTCATCCTGCAACTAGTATGAAATGGTATTCTGTATTCTTGAAGTAGATGCCTCAATAGTGGTGCTCCTTTTCATACTTGTGATAATGATTGACAAAATGGAAAATAAACGTTTTTCTTTTGGCCTTTGCGAGTTTCCAGTACTGTTTATTAATTTCCCTTCTCCTGTTTTGTCTGATTTTTGTTAAGCATTCTCGAAGGCATTTCTCTTTTCATGGTGCTTTTAAACCATTATTGTTTGCACTTTTTGCTTCTTTCTGTCCATTAACTTTACCACGTAGTTTTTCGCTTCAACTCACCCTTTTTAGTAAATTTCTTTGATTCAGGTATATTAACGGCTATGTGGTTTACATCGTCTCTTATTCCTTTGATAGCTGCAACTATTTCTGTATTCTGTTCTGCTACTAAATCTTTGCACGTTATTTGTACATTTTGTCCTTCGGTTTCGTTTTTTGTTCGCATTATACAGGGTGTTACTTAATGTTATGTACTTATTTTAATAGGTGATTCTTGGGGCAATTCTAAGTCGAACAGTTTATATAAAATGCTTGGTTTTCGATATACAGGGTGTTGAAGTTTTTATTTTTTTCGGTTTTTACTTCGACAACCGTTTGAGAAATTACACTAAATTTTAGTACAGATTGTTATGGTATAAAAAAACACACTTTTTGACCTAAACAGTTCTTTTTCTATTTAACGAGTGGCGTAGGTATGGCTACGTTCCCATACAATTTTAACAAAAAATTGTTACGCCACTTATTATTTAAAGAAAATAATTAAAATATTACCGAGATTATTCATTACATGAATATCTGCAACTTCTTCCAAGCGAAAACCGTTTACATAAAATTAAGTTAGCTTTGTCCATTTCTAAGGAAACGATTGCATTCCTTTTTTTAATGAACGCTTATTCTTATCTAGTGCTTTGGTAAAAGCTGAAAAAAAAAAAATAAAAACTTCAACACCCTGTATATCGAAAATAAGCATCTTAGGACATACATTTGTAATATGAACTTTTCGACTTAGAATTGGCCCAAGAATCACCCATTAAAATAAGTACATAACATTAAGTAACACCCTGTATAGCTTATACTTAAAGACGCATTTTCTCGGTTTTCTAAACCACCAATTCCTGCTTTATTAGCGTCGGGACAAAATAACGGCAGAGGTAATAAGAGATCCAGTTAAGTCGGAGATAGTAACATGTCCGTAAGCTCTTGAAATGTGCTTTTGTTATTAACACATTACTTAAAATGATAAAAGTTTTTCTCTGTTTCTTCCGTCCCCACCTTTATTTCGTTTTTCTCGAGTAAATAACCAGAATCAAAATCATTCATCATAGTGCGTTTGTTCTTTGCTTTCTGTTTGTAAGTTTTGATTTTCATCTGTTGTTCATTTTATACGATCTTAACGTTCAATCCATTTTTGGTCACAACTAAAACGACATTACCTAAGTGATAATCAGTCATGCTTAAAATGTTGATTAACTTACCAAATGATCAAAAAGTGAGGTTAGGACTACGAAGTACATACGACCAGAAACCAATAAACAACACAATTATATACGAAATTTTAGACTAAAAGGTGGTATCTGAAGCATTCATGTGCAGATACGTCGTTTTGCCTTGAAATATTTAGATATGACTATTTCACGTAACAATACTCTTATTTTTGCAGTTACGACTAATCTAATTTTGCTTATATCTTCGACGCTAGTCTTTACACAAAACAGTAGAAGCCTGTAACCTAAATCCTACGGCGCAAAAAGCCCAAAAACGTCGAAAGTGTAGATACGACCTTTAAGCTTAGCAGGGGTTTAATAATAGGATTTAAAAGAGTATTTATAGGCACTTAAAGAGTCTGTCCGAATTATAGTGAAACCAACTTGCTAGAGAAGATAATAGATACTTAATTCCAACGGTTCTTGTGATTAGTTCATTTCACCCAATTTATCTAGATATTGCTGATGACTTTGATGATTATCATATTCTTCTGTGACTAAATAATATCTTCAAAAGAGGGAATGTGTAATCCATATTTAGCAAAAGAATCACTTGAATTTCTTTTAAAAGTTTTCTTGCAATCCTTTTTTCCCAGAATCTTCGTTTTTTCACGTTTTCTGCTTGTTGTCGTTAGCTCCTTATTTGCCTTATTATTTTCTACATTTTATGTTTGTTGATTCTCTCTAGACTTCTTGGTATCTTTAGAAAGCCAACCAGTTATTTTTGTGAGATTTCGTTTACAGTCCTTGTCATTTGCACCTTTTTTCTTGCGACGTTTTTCTAATTGAAAAGGTGCTTTTCAATTAGA
Organism: Ignelater luminosus; assembly: GCA_011009095.1. NCBI lineage: Eukaryota > Metazoa > Arthropoda > Insecta > Coleoptera > Elateridae > Ignelater > Ignelater luminosus. The sequence goes on along the minus strand of VTPC01005362.1, from coordinate 5,918 downwards.
AAAACGTTTGAAGAATGCAAAAAATAAATTATTAAATTTTACTCCAAGATACAAACAATTAACAATCTCAAATTATTGTTCAGGAGAATCATCTCTGAACGAGAAAGCATTTGAAGTGTCTACGATCCACTTTCGTAATTAAAAAAATAATTCTGTAAAAAAGGGGTACACAGCAAGAAAAAAAGGTGTAAATGACAAGCATTGTAAACGAAATCACACAAAAATAAATGGTTGGCTTTCTAAAAATACCAAGAATTCTAGAGAGAATCAACAAACATACAATGTAGAAAATAATAAGGCAAATAAGGAGCTAACACCAAGCAGAAATTCTGAAAAAAACCAAGATTCTGGAAAAAAAGATTGCAAAAAAACTTTAAAAAGAAATACAAGTAATTCTTTTGCTAAATATGGATTAGATATTCCCTCTTTTGAAGATATTATCTAGTTACAGAAGAAAAATGATAATCATCAGCAATATCTTGATAATAGATACTCACCAGACTCCCAGATCATATACTGTTAAAGAACAAAATGGGCCTGTTTATAGTAAGAATTCTTCCTTTCTAATAATTTAGATAGTTTTAGTAAAAGTAGTGAGGTAGACCGGTCTCAAAATGTAAAGAACCTGTACGTCATCATGCGCAGAATTTTACGTTTGGACGAATCTATTTTAGTTGACAAGGTGAAAACTCTTGCATTCTGGTTTGCATAGTTGTAATTTTCCATTGTTATTCTATAGATACTATGTAATATTTAATTAGATATTAAACTGTTTAAAAATGACTTGATGATTTTAACAATAAAAGCCTAAGCACCTACGGTGATGTTATAACTGATTCCTCACTCTTATTTTTTTGAACACATATCTTCATTAAAAAGTAATTACTTAATTATTCTCGGTACACAATTAATACCTAATACATTGACATAAAAAAGATCCTTTTGGTGTTGCATGCATGTAAGAAGAAAATTTGTATTTTGATGGACGTGATATTACATAACCTCCCCTACTGAAAATATTTATATTTGAGAAAACATAGTCAAAAGTACGTAATTTGTAATTAAATTTACTTTTAGTTTTGTTAACTAATTCAGATAAACAATTGGGAACAGAACTAAACAATATCTTGATATATTTTTGTACATATATTTCCAAGCGGGAAATATCGCCAGTTTTAGTTCCTCTTGTATTCGTTTTACCACTACCACAAATTTCCTGAATTAGATAACCTCATTCTCTATATATTCATTTCTAAAACACTAAAATTGTAACTTTTTTTTAACATATTCCCCAAAAAAACTTTGTTCTAGGGTAATACTGAAACTTGTTGAGTTTTTGCTTTTAAAAGACTATTATTCTATCAAATACTCATAAACTGCAAACAGTAGCACAAATAAAAACTGAATGTCTACAGAAATCATATGCTTAAATAAATTTGTAAGTGTAATCCTCCTTTTTTGATTACATTGGATCTTCAAAAAGAGAATCGGCAAAAAACAAAAGATGGTTAAATGATGACCAAAACTGGTAATATTTTTCCACAAACAATTAGTAGGGTAAAGGGAGGTAATTTGGTGATAATTTTTATTTATGTTTAATTTGTAGCTAGTTAAACTAAGATAATTCAATACCAAGAAAAGGAACTCTTTAATACAGAATTGATAAACAAAATCTTACATAATACAATCGTTATACACTTTCCATGTCTGTTCTGTAAAATAAAACTAAAAACTACTTGTGGATTGGTAATTTGGTGACCAGGTTAGGAAAGTTTGTGATACCGGTCAGGAAATTTGGTGATAGTCTTAAATCGATCACATAATTTTAGAACAAATGCCTAGTTTAGCATGTTAACTCTAATTATAGATCTTCTTTTTCTTCGTTTTCACAACATTTATCGCACATATAAATGATATCTTCTGTGACACCTGTTTGGCATTTTTCGTATTTTGGTAGAAACTACATTGCACCCACGCCAGACCGGTTTTTTTCTTAACATCTTGTGAATATCTTTTAAAACAACTTTCACAGGTCCAGTCATTTTCTTTTCCATTTACAGAAGTTGGCTGAAGAGGATGCAGGGACGGAAGTCGATGTCTTTGGAGTTATCTTTTTACTTCGACCTTTTTTCTTGGGAAGAGTGCTTCGGACGCCATAAATTTCTTTAACGGGTATTAAACATTTTGCTGAGGAATCCATTACTCGTTTCTGTTTATTACTAGCAGATGGTACAGGACGTTTTATAATTTGATCAACGGTTGAAACTGAAGCAGTAGAAGCGTAAGCTTTGATGGAACTAAAGCATCCGCAGACACGGCATCTCTCTTAAAAGGATAAGCACCACTTTTTCGAAACGCGTTTTTAATATTACTCGACGAAAAGCTTGCTAGAGAGGAAGGATTAAACAACTGATGAAAATTGGATTTGTTTGGTGCCCGTATAGAGTTGGCTTTCATATAGTCATTGAGAGATTTTGCCCAATTAGCTTTCAGTGATCGATAAACTCCCACATGAAGTGGTTGAAGCAGGTGACTGCAATGGGCAGGAAAAGTTAGTAAATATATTTGGTTTTCTCTTGCTAACGATAATATTGTTTGACTAATGTGAGAGTCATGCGAATCTAATAAGAATACAAATGCTGTTTACGAAATGGTGGAACCATTGAATGAATGGCTCCGAATTGATCCAACCTTTTGGAGAGAGAGTTACAACTGAATTGGGTAACTTGTCAGTTTCAAAACTATAAATGGTGCAGCCCAAGTACCATCAGCACAAGCACATCCAACTACTGTGTGAGTTTCTCCCCCTTCTCCATATGTTCTTTTGTAAACATATCGTTTTCCAATTTGAGCCACAATTTTTCCACCCTTTACAACATATGAAACACCAGTTTCGTCAACATTCTATACCTGACCTGGTTTGTTTTCTTTAATCCCTACCTTCGTCAGAAGGTCATTTAATTTGTCAAAATAATCATTAATCATATAGGAATTTCCCATTGAAGCTCTGTATGCCGATAAATTTTCAGGGGAACGCAAAGTAAGGCCATGCCTACTTTTAAAACTTGCCCATCACCATTTGCTTGCCATACTAATATTACTCAGTTGATTTTGTTTATTTTCAGTTTTCGCAAGCTCATAAGCAGTTGATCTAATTTTTTTAACAGTTAAACCAAACCCAAGTTCCTGCATTTCGACAACAAATTTACATAGCTTCTGCTCTAATTCTGCTGATAAAACAGACGGACGTCCAAGTTTGGGAAGATGCTGACTATCATCTTTACATTCATTTGCCTTCATGCTCTACTAGTTCCACAGCTCGACGAAAATCTTGTTCGGTATACTGCCTATAAATCTCTTTGCTTGACGTAGTTTTAGGCTTCTTTTTAGATTTCTGTGTCTTAGCAGCTTTAATTGGAGCCATTTGGGTTATTTACTAGAAAACAGAACAATGATATGGGTAATTTGGTGATAGGTTGCATTAAGATGCTGACTAAAAGATTTTGCAAATCTAATTTCATTGCATCAAAATACATTGATTTATAATCATATTTGATTAACATTATTCAGAAATCCGAATTTAAAGTAGTAAAATTTATATTGTCGTTTCCAAAGTGAAAAATTACCTTAAACTGGCAGCTACTTACTTAAGACAAACATAGTCAAATTTAAAAAGTTACAACAATTCTAATCACATTACAAAATTGAGGATTCCAAATTCACTATATTACCAAATTACCTCCCTTTACCCTATACAGTACAGTTTTTTAATCACTGCCCATAGGGATTCCCATGTTAAAATATCTATCCCATGGAAACTTTTGTTAGGATGAAGATTTAGACTTGAAATCTTTACACAATGTAATCTGGAACTACTTCTTTCAATTACACTGAAAATTATGCCTTGAAAATAAAAAATAGTGCTTCAAAACATTAAAATGTTTATGGATTTTTGTGAGCATTATTTAGGTGACTATGGAAAATTTGATATTTTTGAAATTATTGCTCTATCTTGCACTCTGATCTTTTCAATAATCTAATGCCGTTTTACACCGTTCAAGAAAAAATTGAAATGGCAATCGCCTATATCTATAAACATTTTAATTATTTGAAGCACCAATTTTTATTTTAAAGGCATGATCAGTGATTGAAAAAAGAAGTTCCAAATTACATTGTGTAATAATTTCAAGTCTAAACCTTCATCCTAACAAAAATTAATATGGAGAAGATATTTTAACATGGGAATCCCTATGGCTAGTATAAAAAAATGCACTGTACATATAGATAGCACTACGAGCCTAGCAGGCTCAAGGCTTTTTGTATTGTTCAGCGCCACTGTTTTCTGTCCTTTGCTTTAGTTCTCCAGTCCATAATTCTCAGCTTTGCAATATCTTCTTGAACTTCGTTTTTCCACCTTGATTTAGGTCTTCCTCTTCTTTCTCACCAGGTTCACTTTCCAATATACACTTTGGTAATCTTCCCACTGGTAATCTCACTATATGGCCTATTCATCTTATTCTGCTTGCTTTCGCCACTCCCACCAGATTTGGTTCCTTGTACAACTCTTAGTTAGTTCTTCTTACCCATTTTTCTTCTGCTATTTTCCGCCAAATATCTTCCTTAAAATCTTCCTTTTCCATATTGCCAACATATTCTCTTGTTTGTGTTAGTTGACCACACTTCACTTCCATATGTTACCACTGGGCGCAGTGTTGTTATATATACAGGGTGAGTTTTTTTCGATGTTTAGTATGGGGATCTCGGAAACTAGCGGAGGTAGAAAGACGATTAAATGGGGAAAGAATTGCAGTTTTACGAGCTCAATTTAATGAGCTTTTTGTTTTTTGGAAAAAATGCATGGCTAACTAGATATCTCGCAAAAATAATTTTTCTGTTATTTCGTTTCGTGCCTATAGCTCTGGTATTATTGACTTTAGAAAAACTGTATAAAGGAAAAAGTTGTAGGTAATTATGTGCTTAATAATACAGTCTAACCGACGTTTTTATTTCAGCTGTGATTTCTGAGTTATGACACAAGCTTGTGTTTTTTCTAATGAAAACCATAGTCGGCCATGACTTTATAGAAAAGGCCCTTCTTCAACGATTCACTTGACATAGTTAGTTTTATAAATAAATAAATTAGGGCCTTTTTTTCTTTTCATTTTCGAACTATTCAAGTAGTACGCTATGGAAACAATTGATAGATGTGCATCGCGCTTAATAATAAAATAAATAAAAAAATAATAATCAATTGAAATTTTCTTCGGCACCTTCTGATGGTGCATGTATGTTTATTATGCTTATTTTCTGCAATTGCCCTCTTAATCTCAAATAGCACATTCTGTTTGTGATAGATTTAAAACTTACGATTGCTGGTTTGCACTTCTTGTGAATAATGAATTCCGTACCTAGTAATCTGTTTTCTCCTTCACTATTACATATTATATAGTTTCCACACTCTGTCATTTCCTTTCCTTTCTGGTTTGTTTCCCGTACTGCCATTATATCATTCTTGCACTTTTTCATTTCACCAATAACTTGTTTAATTGCTCCTTCAGCATATGTGCTTTTCACATTCCACGTTCCTTTTCATCAACTGACTATGTTTTAATCTTCCTGTTTCTTTTTTCTTTCCTGTCTTTTTACTTGATTCGTTCTCGTTTTCAAACCTTGTTTTCATCGTTTTAAGGGTCAGGTTTTTCTGGCTCGAGTTTTTTGCAGTTCTTTTAAAAAAGCTACTGTTCTCATCCCATACCCATGGTTCACCATTTACATACAGCTTTTTATGTCCTATCCTTAGGTAGTATTAGTAGGTAAGAGAATTAATAATATCGGATGATATTTCATATACATAACAATTTTAAGTGCAGTTCTTTTTATTTTGTTGTAATAAGTAGAAGAAACAAGAAGGTAAAAAA
>VTPC01005361.1:0-19464 GCA_011009095.1 Ignelater luminosus | reverse complement strand
GGGCGCGTATGCGACATGTATCTTGGTGTTAACGGATTAGTGAGAGTTGTCTCAGTAAAACAGAGTGTCTTTACCCCCGACCATAAAACCATCTACACCAACAGTACTTACGCTTCGAAGTCTGAATTTAATGCACCTAGTATGTGACGCAAACGGGTTTGTAATAAATAGCTAGCTAAAACTAATCAATTGTTTTATTTAATCTAATTAGTCATTGTATACCTTTTAAAAAAGTAAAAACTCGCCAGTGATCGTAACTCTCCAAGTCATAACAAAATCTTAAATTCTAATTGTTTTATTCCGATCAATAAAGCTATGAAAAGTCAATTAATTAATATTCCAAGAAATACCTATTAACATAGATAAATAATAATCATTTACTGCTGGCATTATCAACTTAGTTATTAAAACGTTAGTTACCCTATTTTTAATCTTAACTATTTTTCCGTGCAGGTATTACCCATACAATTTTTTAAAAATAAAAAATTTTTGTTAATCAACATGGATTTCGTAAAGCAGCTGATCTTGTTGGGTTAATAATGAACTTTGCCGACAAGCGTATGTACAGTGTATATTCTAGCTTAATTCCGCGATTGCAGTAAAGCCCTTGATTGCATTGACGATGAAATTTCATTACAATCCTACGGAATTGGAGGAACAGCTTTACATATACGTCCCTACTGGCTCACTACTACAACATTTGCAACTTCTTTCTAATTTAACCGAAACTGTAATTCTTCAGTAGGCGAGACATGTTGAGAAGGTTACAACCAAGCACCCTGGAAGTAATTGATTCTACTTATATTACTGAATTTACTTAAATCATCTTAAATCTTATAATAATAGTAGCAAGACTGTGTTTCAGATGCGTGAGACGTGAAAGAGGTGTCTTAAAAGAATGTCAAGAATGTTCTCGAGCAAGTCGCTAGATGAGTCCTACTTAAGCGGATTTCTTGTTTGTACAGTTAGTCTTCATTTTAATCTACAACTGCGGCTTTACTGGTGCTAAATCAGAAAGGTCTAATTCAAAATGAAATTGTTATTGAAAATATTAACATTTGCTTTCGTAACAGTTGCTACTGTAGCTGATGAAAAAACTGAGCGTAAGTATTTTACCTAAAATACTATTTGCTGCAAAAATAAAAACATTTTCGAATTATTGAACATGAAAATCAATGATGTTTTACTGATCACGTAATAATGAAATATACACCTTCCTTAAAAAGTAGTTTCCATTTTAATTTTGTTGATTTATTAAACTTGTAATTAAAAATTACTTTTTTTATTAATTTGCAATTGAACATTCAGTAGATATTTTGTTTTTGACAAAACAAAATTCAATCGTTTCATGACGTAACAAGATATTTTGCATGATATTACTTATTTGATTTTTTCAGCACAATTATTATGTCGAAAATTTGATCCTGATTACCAAAGCTGTTTGCTGACCAACTTAATTAGACTCGTCCCCCGTGTATTAATGGGTATTCCAGAATACAACATAACAAAAGCAGACCCTCTGGATGTACCATATTTAGTGTTCAACAGAGTTTTGACTGAAGACACAACTATAATAGCAACTTTAAGACATCTGCGCCTTAGGGGATTTTCACAAGTTAACGTGCATTCCGTAAAGTAAGATACGTCGTTTTATATCGCTTTTCAAAATTAAACCAAATCTAAGTTACTACCTTACCCTTTCAAGCTTCGCCCCTTTTCTAGATACGTGTACATAATTTGCCAGCAAAGTCTAGTTAAAAAAGTTCGAAAGAAGTGGTTTAAAATGCCCAACATAAATTTAAAATGTATCTCAGCCAGGTGTGAACTCGCCTTTAATTTACTTTCCACTCAAAGTTTGGGTTTTTCAATTTCTTCGACTCTTAAGTCAATTATGAATTAAAGTTCAGACTGACAACTATTTCAATTTTCAGTATAACAAGTTTGAAAGATTGGTCTGGGGAATTTACACAGTCTTTTTCACATGTAAATTTGACAATGGAGCATCAGTTTGATGGAAAATTACTTTCATTGCCGTTAGGAATCGAAGGAATGTTTAGCGGTAACTTCAGTAAGTATATTTGCTTTATTTAGAAGTAAAAGATTAGTTGCTTCGATTCAATACTCCGGCGTCTGCGTGCAAAGAGTTTAGAAAAGTTAAGGAACGAGTGCCCAAAATTAGAAGTCTCAAGGATAATAATGCATTACGATTTGGAACCTTCTAGCTCTTTTTTTTTGTGTTTTTAGTTCTTAACCTTAAATAAACTGTAACGTTTTAGATCACATTTTAGAATTTTCACAAATTTGATTTAATACATTTTAGCTGACGTATTTGGCCACATAAAAGTCAGTTTTAAATCAGTCAAAAGAGGACAACAAAGATATTTTGCCGTTGACAGACTAAGCTTAAAAGATCACGTAGCCGATGGACGTGTAAAGATAACAGCAAAGAATCCAGAAAATCAACCAGCTTGTATGTACTTCACATATAAATTTTTAACTTAATAATTTAAATGTTATTTTTAATTCCAGCTGACTTTATAAGCAACTTTGTCAATGTGAACACAAGACCAGTTTTAGATCTGTTCAGTATTCTCTATAGGAAAACATGTGAGGAAATTTTGAGCTTTTTAGTGGACAGGGCACTTGCGAAGGTATCAGCTGAAGAATTGTTTTTGTAATAATTAATACTTTATCTTACTATTTTATTGTTTATTGGATATATTAGTAAATAAGATGAAATGTATGTGGCAATATTCACACTATATCATAGTACCTTCATGTTTTGGTACACTAAACTCCTTCGGTAATAAAATTTATAATTTCCACATATTTTTGGTAAACGAAAACATTAGTAATTTTTTCTACAAAAAATCGTAAGTACCATTTTTTTTAATTTTTGATTGTTTCTGTTTCCATAACAGAGATTGAACCATTTTGATTTTACGATATTTAAAAAAAATGGGTAGACCTCAAAACACATCAAGGCATAATTCTATCCTCCGCTTTCAACTTGGACTAATCTAAAAAAATGGAATAATAATAACAATTGACAATTGTAATATTAATTAATTAATAATAATTGATGTTACGTTGTGATAGGAATCCTAATTTCTCAATATATATAACTGCAGGTATCGGCATCATTATTCAACTCTAATTGTCTAGTGAAAGCATGAGTTTGTTTCTTTTTTAATTTTAAATGTTATTTTTGTAGAGAACAAATGTTGATGTTATTAAACTTAATAAGTGTTTTTCTTAAAAAAAAAAATTGTTATGTTAGGTACCAAATTTTTTACACCATCATTCAACCAGTGAAGAAATCTATCAAAATCTGTAAAAAAACTGAAGTGGTAATTTAAAGAAAATGATGACGTCATAGCTCAAGAACATGATCTGTTAAAAAACATCTTTCTGTGTTCACAAATGCCTTATTGGAATATAAAATCGGAGTGTTCAAGTATTTTCCGAAAAAAAGATTTATAACAAAATTATGAATTTTGTTCCTAACTTTATCACCACTCTGTATATAATAATGTGCTTCATTAAAATAAAATACAATAAAAAGATGACATATAGTTTCATAATTATAAATTATAATAGTAAAACAACCTGTTCTACTTATAATCTCACTTTATTTGCTTTATTCCGCTTTTCGATATACCGTCGCTTGAAAGCAGAATGTACAAAATTTTAAACTTTTTTATTCAATGTGCTGCATATATATTTATGGTTATTTACAAACATAGGTAATTAAGTAGAGAAATAGGGAACTTTGGACATAGAATAGTTCTGCTCTCAAGCGGTGATATACCTACATCATTAATCTAACCTTAATTTTTGAAATGACAAATGACTGCTAACCGTTGCTAATAGGATGATCTATGTATCACTATTATATTTACTGATCTTGCTAAGAAAGAGTAAGGACAAGAAGTCTAGTGCGGCGTAATAGTTATTTCTGTTACAAGGGAAGAAAAAAATACTTTTTTCTCGCGTGTGCCATGTATTTCACGAACTGAAGGCCAGGGAAATAAAGCACATAAGGAAAAAAGCCACTTTTTTCCAGAGTTTTACATACGATTTTTTCAACGAAAAATTATCAAAAATCTAAATAAAGGTTATTCTACACTAAAAATTTACTTTTGCAAGTAATTGTAAGATAGCTTTAGTATCCATGGTATTCCAAACGTATCTAACAAAAAAACTAAATAAAAATTGAGCAGGGAGAAAAAAATTACTTTGCCTCCCCAGGGATACAAAATTTCTTTATCTCCCGTTCAGATACAATTGTCAACTTTCGGTCAGTGAAGTTGGATGCTCTACTTTTAAAATTATGACATTTAGATATATTATGTAAAAGTATTCAGCGTTTACCAGGACTACGAGCAATGTCACTTTCCTTGTGGTAGCGCCCCTAATACAAAATAAAGCAACCTTGCATTAGTATTATGTATTACTGCTCAAGTAACCTTGAATACTCTTCACATGTACTGCTGATTCTTTCATGGTGTAAGATTTAGCTGACTGTTAAGTCGAACTTGATGTTTACATCTACTGGAGTAAGTAGCAAAGAATACCAAAAGACAACGCCTGCATCTCTTCTCATTTCTAGTATATCAATGTGCTCGACTATCATGAAGTCATTTTTTCATAATGTTCCGGTTGGGCTTCCTTACTTTGCAGGATAGACTACTATACAGTATGCTCAATTTAAGTCACTACAAGTACATAAACAACACATTTTGCATATCATAAACATTTTCCTGATTACTGAAAATAGTATCCAATTTTTAAAAGAGATAGTTATGGAAAACAGAAAATTCAAAAATTATTAGAATAACTTTGATTATCATTTTGACAAGAATTTCTTCATACACTGGTGACCAAACATTTAGGTCACTTTAAAATTATGTTGTTTTTTTGTTATTTTCTGTTCTAAGTTTATATTTGAAAATTGTAATTCACTGTTCATAGTCAATATTTAATCAAAAAGCATGAGTGCTGGCCAGTCAAACCGTCTAATGTCCACCTCATCCAGATATTCTCTGACAACTCTCGCTACGTGAGCTCTCACATTATCTTACATGAAAATACCACACTTGCCCATGGTAAGCATGAAAGGCACAACATGATCTTCTAGAACTACCATAATGTAACCTGTGAGCTGTCAGGGAGCCATTCTGTATGAAGACTAACTCTGTTCGTGCTTGTAAAGAGATTCCTACCCAAACCATATTCATATTCATCAATACAAACTGAAGCATATCTTTCTCCTGGTCTTCTCCATACTCATAGGTAACATTTATCCGAAAACTAATGACTCAGTGCCTACTAGTACAATGATTTACAATTTGCAAACATAAGCTTAGAACAGAACCAGATAAAGTTGGCCGGTTAGCAGCGCGTTTGAGGAAAAGAGTCAACGTCATGATAGTAAAGAATCGCTAACATGTTCTGCTGAAGTACAATCGGAAGAGCGAGTGCGGTCCCCACCACAAATCACTGTTACGCCAGTGCGCAACCAATTCTCATCGGCCAACTTTATCTGTTTACTTGTAGCAAAATAAATTGGGTATACTGTATTATAATAGTGGATGTGCTCAAAAAATGAAATGACATCAATAAAGGAAACTTAATTAGTTTTAATAGTAGTATACTGTATTCTTTTAATTTTAAAAAGATGTAAAAGCGAATGATCTATAAATGCAAAGCCTTAATTATTAAGATACGTATTACATTATCTATTAAACAACTGAAGGCGTAATTTTTGTATAGGCACAGGAGGATTTATATTAGTTTCAAAAGTTTAATTAGTAGAACTCTGCACAGTGGGTTCGTAAGAAAAAATTAACTTGATGATGGTTCTAAAGCTTTGAAACGTTATCGAGGTTCTAAAGATTAATAATATTAGAGAGAATAAAAAGTTGCCTTAAGAACGTCTGTACAAGATTGAGATTAAAATTTAAATAAAAGAGTTATCGCTAAAATACTAAAGTTGTATTTTTCAGTCTTCTTTTAGTTACCTAAAAGGCCAATTATTAGATATTTGAATTATGACTTCAACACAAAACTACTCATAAAACTGGGCAATTTCTCTCTAATTTAACCCAAGCTGTATATAACTCTTCAGTCTTCACATGAGCGAGACCTCCTGCTGAAAAAGTTACAGCCGAACACTCTGTATAAAACCAACTAATATTATTAATAAAAATTTTGGTAAGATTACATTTTAGATGTGTGGGATGTAAAAGAGGTTTCTTAAAAGAATTTCAAAAATGTTATCGAACGGGTCGCTAAATGAGAGCTACTTAAGCGAATTACTTGTTTGTACGGTTAGTTTTCATTCCAGTCTAAAACTGTTGCTTCGCTGGTGCCAAATGAAAAAGTCTTAACTGAAAATGAAATTGTTATTGAAAATATTAACGTTTGCTTTTGTAAATGTTGCTATTGTAGCTGGTGAAACAACTGAGCGTAGGTATTTTTCCTAAATTATTATTTACTGTAGAAATAAAAAAACTTGATTTATTTATTCAACATGGAAATTAATAATGTCTCATTGATCTCGTAAAAGTAAAATGCACCTTCCTTAAAAAGTAGCTTGCATTTTAATTTTTTTATTTATTAGATTCGTAATTAAATATTATTTTTTTCATTATTTGCAATTAAAGAACCAGTAAATGTTTTGTTTTGGAATTCATTCGTTTCATGACTTAACCAAACACTTTGCAGGATATTACTTATTTGTTTTTTTTTTCAGCAAAATTAATATGTCGAAAATCTGATCTTAATTACCAAAGCTGTTTGTTGACAAACTTAATCAGATTCGTGCCTCGTGTATTAATGGGTATTCCAGAATACAACATAACAAAACCAGATCCTTTGGATGTACCGTATTTAATGTTCGACAGAGTTTTGGCTGAAGACACGACTATAATAGCAATTTTTAAAAATGTTCGCTTTAGAGGATTGTCAGAAGTTAACGTGCATTCTCTAAAGTAAGATACATCTTTTTATATCGTTATTCACAATTAAAGCAATATCTTAATTTCTATCTAAGTCCCTTCAAGCTTACCTCGTGTCTAATACGAATCGATAATTTTAATTATAATTCTAAAGCAGTTGACTAACCTGGAAAGCCTAGTCTGAAAAGTTTGAAACGAGTTATCTAAAATGTTCAATGTAATTTAAAAGTAATCTGAGTCTGAAGTGTGCCAGATTTTCAAGCCGGATCGGTTAAAGCTTTAATTCGGGCCTTACTGTGACTGGGTTTGTTTTCAAAGCGACTCGGGAATTTCAGATTAGTCAGACTTCTAAAACCAGCTTTAATAACATTTATGAATCCAAGTTTAAAATGACAGCTATTTAAATTTTCAGAATAACGAGTTTGGAAGATATGTCTGGAGAATTTTCAAAATCTCTTTCACATGCTTATTTAACAATGGAGCATATCGTTGACGGAAAATTACTTTCTTTGCCACTAGGAATTGAAGGAAAGTTTAGTATTAACTTCAGTAAGTATATTTATTATATCTGAAAATAAAAAGGTAGATACTCCGGTTCAATACTCTAGCGTGTGCATAACAACAATTTAAAAAAGATTAAGAGACAAGTGTCCAAAATTAGTATTCTCAAGGATGATGATCTACGTATATTTTTGTTTCTAAAAATAAAAAAAAAGGGAACTGCGGTTTTAGTTCTCCGGAAGGCGCTACTTTACATACTTGTGATGACGTAGACGAGAGATTGTCAAAGTTTCACATATTTAAACTAACACGTTTTAGCTGAAATATCTGACCGCGTAAAAGTCCGTTTTAAATCGGTCAAAAGAGGACAACAAAGATATTTTGCCGTTGACAGGATAAGCATGAATGATATCGTAACCGATGGCCATGTAAAGATAACAGCAAAGAATCCAGAAAATCAACCAGCTTGTATGTTCTTCACATAAATCAATATTGTTAACTTAATAATTTTAATGTTATTTTCAATTCCAGCTGACTTTATTACCAACTTTATCAATACCAACTCAAAACCAGTTTTCGAAAGACTCATTGCTCTCTTTAAGGAGACATGTGAGGATATTATGCGCTTTTTAGTGGACAGAGCACTTGCGAAGGTGCCAGCTGAAGAATTGTTTTCGGAATAATTATTACTTTATCTTACTACCATATTTCATTGTTTAACTATTAAGTTAATATGTAGCAAATAAGAAGTGTTTGTGATAATGTTCACAGTATGTCATTGTATCTTCACGTCTGCTATCTAAATGTGATAAATAAAAGTAACTTACTTGTGCAATACATAGACCTACGTAGATGGTTTCACATAAATCAGTAACTAGAAGGAAGACAAAATGACTGACTTTTATATAATTATAAGGTAGTTTACTCTTATCAAAACATTCATTACAAGAATATGTAGGTACCATATGAAATGGTGTCTCGGAAATGAAATTGACACAGCAGGTTCTTTAGCTCAAATTATGGCTAGTTCCTTATCTAAATCTAAATACAAAGATGCAAGGTATCAAGACTTCATTTACAATTTCTTGTTTTTTTTTAATGTCTTGGAAACAAAACGAAATATACAAATGAAATTTTTTAAATAGTTTTCACTTTTTGATGTTCACTGTAACAGTTACACTTCAAAAGATATGTTACAACGCTGATAATAGCAGTTAATTGTTTTTGAAATTTACAGGTGATTTAGCAATAAAAAGCATTCTTGTTTTTTTTTCATGGAATGTACTGTTTTCTAGTAAAATAGAATTTTATCAAGTCTTCCAAATCCAAAATTTATTTTAGGATTTTTTGTTTTTCTATCTTGAAAGCAGGGTGCAATATTAGAATAAGATTTGTACATGGTTTTTACCCTATTATCATGTAAATTTTAGTTGTTGACATCTTCATCATGTAGTACATATACATATGTTACACCACCACTGTCGAAAATATAATTACAACCTTTTCTAAATCTGCAAACAATTTAATGGCAGAAATTATTTTTGTGATTTTTTAATAAAATGCTCAGTTTTTGAGTAAAATCGAATTGCGTATTTTCTGTCTTGTTCAGAATTTAAGACTACTTCGGTAAACCGTTTGGAAGTAATGATAACTTCAACTAATGATCGATTTGAAGTCGTTTTACATGTCTTTCATGAGAAAACCTTGATTGTCGATTATAAACACAAAACACATACAAAAAAAATAATGACACTGTAAATACTGTAATCAAAAAAGTTTTACAAGATTTTATCAATATTGAATACACCACTTCATACACAATATCTATAAATGATTTCACTGTTATCATTTTTTGTCTTTGTAACTTTTTAAATAAATTTTGTTTGGAGAGCGGCAATTTTTTCTGCAGGATCAGGCTCGAATCGCAAGATTTTCAGCTTCATATCAACAAATTAAGAGTTCTGCTTCTCAGTTTCATTACATACATGACGAGAGTTTGTATAAAGTATTTTGGACTCTCGAGTTTTTGTCATCACACTAAGTCGGCCTGAAATTGGCTTGTTTGTGTCTGCCATTTATGAACATTTTGTTTTAAAAAATTATTTCACAATTAAGAGTGTTTATAACAGACTAACCATTAACCGTTGTTTGTTCGTGTCAACTAAAGCAATACCAATTAGAGTATACTCTGCCGTCGAAAAGGCTTGTTTTCTAATATATGCATCTATTTCTCTAGGTTGTTTGTTTATTGTTATTTCATTGTTTGTTTCACTTTATATAGCAATAATAATTGTTCTATAGTTTTAAGTACTCAAAGGATAAATTCTGTTTATGTTCAGATCTAGAAATCAGGAAGATTTGAAAGTTTTATTCTTGAGTTATTTTGTAATAATATGAATGTTTAACAGTTAGAAATATCTTAGTGATTTTTCCTTTAATCACTTTATTATATAAGAAACCACGGTCTTCTCTTTATTGTGGTAGCCGCCGTTACACCTGACATCCAAGCAAGCAAAATAAGTAAGCAGATAAAAAGTTAATCAATATGTTAATTTACATTTCTTTATATTTGACCCTTCATGGTTTCGTAACCTTTAAAACTACACTGAATTTATTTTTTACTGCCTCCTGTACCCGTTTCGATTTTTCTTGACAAGATCTATACTAAAGCTCATCTGCTAGACTCACAGATTAAGAAACAGGGACAATTCATATCCATAACAACTCAATTTTCTTTATGCATGACGAAATTAGTAAGCACACTTTAAGTACTCAGAAAAACTTGATTTTCTCTGTAACTTGATTTTCTCTGAAACGAAACAGTTGAGATTATAAAAAAAATCGTAAGAAGTGAAGTTTTTTGTAGAAAAAGTGGTCAAAAAAAAATCCTTGTCGTAAAAGAAATTCTAGATATTTCAAGAAAGATATGTGCGTTGCTATTTTCGAAGCGGTGCGGTTCTTGTTCTGGAATGCTTTGGGCACCAGATTTGGTTAAGGAATTTACTCTTTCTCTTCGTCCTTGGTCCGGTCAGACGAGCGCTCACGGGTAGTTGCTGAAAAGACACGAATGGCCAGGAGTTGATCGGCTGTAACAAACTCAAAAGAGACAGACTGAACACCAAAGTGAAACTATGAAGCGGTATAAACTTGTCTATTGTACTCAAACTTATATGTACACAGGAAATACAACCTAAGCGAGGTGCAAGAGAGGCGGTGTGCAAACAGATCGGTTTAAATGTTCTACTAACTAAGGTACACTACGGAATGAGAGTAACCAAAAATTGTTTGGGGAAATGACAAAGAATGTTCCAGCCGTTCCTGTTCGGTACAATCTTATCAGGCCAGTGAGGCACTTGTCAGCAACAACAGCTAGCTCTACAAACAGTGATGATGTCGAATAAGTGGTTTTCCGAGCTCGCTCGAAACCGGCGAACTCTTTTGACAACGGCGTCAATCAGACTAGGAATAAGAGTTTGGGTACCGGACTTGCCAAAAACGACAGTTTACTTTATAAACAGTGACGATGCCGGACAAGTAGTTTTCGTAGCTCGCCCGAAGCCGGCTGACTTTATTGACAGCGACCACGAAGAATGGTCCGAGTACAGGAGTTGCCAATAACAACAGTTTGTTCTACGAACAGTAACGACACCGGACAAGTGGTGCTGTTGCTTGCCCAAAGCCGGCCAACGCTATTAACAGTGGCGTCAGTCGAACAACGAATAAGGTTTCATATAGGGAAAGATTGGGATCGGGACACCGCGGAGTCTTTTAGACTTACCATAGCACTGCACTAAACTCGGAGAACACTTTTCGGTTGATGAAACTTACTTTCACTATATGCTGCACTTTACAGTCAGTTCCTCTACATTAGCGAGTACGGAGAGCGGGGAGCAAGAAGCGGAGCAAAATGGCTTGCGGAAGAGTTCGATGTAAGGCGACGTATGAATAATTACATACTTACATTGGGGTTGATTAATAGATTAAGTGCAATGAATAAATACTATACTTAATACTTATTATAACGAGTGACCCATAAGTCATCTAAAGAATGATAGATAATGAAAGCAGTTGGTATTTTATTCCAAATGAGAAGTAGGTAAAATTTTAATAAATGATCCCCAGTTTAAATGTCAAGTGCCAAGTTTGACAAGTAAAAAATACTGTTGTGATTGTAAAAGAAATATACTATTTAATCAAGGTCATAAATCTTTAAGACTGAATGTGATTCTTGAAAGAATAGAGAACTATTTTGAAAATTTTCAGAATACATACATTTTTACATTTTAATATTGTTCTATTGATTTGATTAGAAGTTCCAATGAATTAATCATTATGATTTTAATACATATACAGTATGCTGATTTACGAGACCCCCCTAAATGTTTAGAAATAGGCAACACGTCTTACAATTCAGAACCGGCTTTTCTTTAAAAAGTTCAACTTTTGTTAGCTGAACCATAGTTTGCTGTGAACTTAAAAATTGACATATGTAACTCAACTGTTTGACATTTGTTACACTAATCTACTCTGTTTGTTTGGTTATATTTTCTGTTCAACTTTTGTACAAACCTGTTCATTTTGTTAAATAAATTTTCTTGTTTATTATCAAATTCTTAAGGTTTTGTAACATTAATAGTTATTTTTATTGTTGTGTTTTCTAAAAAGCAAATCTTATTTCTAACTAGCATAAATTGAGGAATTTTGACATTGTCATTTATTATAGTAAACAAACTATACAAACATGATCCATTTTGTTTTTAAAATCTGTAATTACACAAAGATATCTGTAAATTGTAAGATGTGTTGCCTATTCCCACACATTCAGGGGAGGACCCATAAAATGGGCATGGTGTATAATTGATTTTTTAAAACACAGCAGCGCTGCGGATTAAAGTAATATTAAAACTAGAATATATAAATAAAATATGCTTTGCGTAATCCTTATACATAAGTTAATTTCATTAATTAATTAATATTATTACTTCTTTGAGGTTATTCCTTCTGTGCTACTTTTATTAAAAAGCTAAATTATAATATTAAAGAAATTTATCAACATAAAAACTAAATAGCAATAAAACATTTTTGATATTGATAATGTTTAATAATTAACATCGCTTTCGTTTTAATTTAGTCGATAAATAGTGCATATACCATTTATTTCTATAGTAAAACTATCAATTAAAATATTAACTGGGTGGGACAATTTGTATAAATAAATTTCTTATATAGAAGCGGTAAACAAAATCTTGCATCTTGCTTTTAAGTCAAGTTAATGCTATCGTTCAGTTTGGTAGTTTTACTTTGTAATAAACCCTGGTGTAATTACAAGTTACCTGCATCGCTTTGCACGTGTACAATGTTTTGAATGTTAGACAATGACAATGGGAGATTTAAAACTCTGATTGCACTATGTTAGAAATCAGAATCAGAAAACAGAATTTGTTAATGATCTAATTAAGAAAATAAAATTTTATTTAACTGTTATGTTATAATTTACCTATAAACTATTTTTATCAAACTTTAGTATTAGAACTAAATAAAATAAATTGGTAAGGTAAATACATTTTTTTTTGTTAACCAAGTTTCTCGAATTGTAGAATTTTGTTTATATAATACGGAATCAACTAAAAATGTACGGACCTACCTGCTACAATCAAGTTCTTTCTTTTTATACAGCAATATATTTCGAATTTACGCTAGACCCTCGGTTTACCTGGTTCTTCTTAGTTAGTACATTACTTTTGTGGATGACTGTACAAGTTACAAGTATGTTTGCAGTTTGCTGATTTCTGTCTCTGATTGCGTTTATCGAATGCAGAAAAAATATCAAGAAATCGCAAATATTTAGATATGAAGTTCTAAAGAGGTAGAACTAAAAGAACTGTACTTACTTTCAGTAAAGTAAAAGTTTTAGATTTAACTTGTCCCTATCTCAGCAAAAACACGATTAATCAGAATAATAGATATCATTCAAAAACGTATTTACCAAGATGAAATTAAAATTAAATATTCACTGAACCTTGAATTTCTGCGTGATTTGATATTTTGATTAATTTAATCATTTAAAACCAGTGAAAGCAGTATAATACTTGTAAGAATAACAACATGAAGTTCTCAATATTTGTTTGTGTAGTTTTTATGTTTTGGGAGGTAAAACATCTTTTTTACTTCCGTGTTATAAAACAGGAGAAGTGAATACTCACATTTATAAATGCTGAAAGATGCTTATTATAATTGTTATAACTTATAAGATCTGTCTATTGAAAAAAATAAATAGCAAAGACTTTTTTTACGAGACTGATTTAGTTACGTAATAAAATTATCTCTGTGACATTTATCGAACAATATTTCTTTGACCAGTTTTGTATGAAATATGTTTGTTTTGTACTTGTTGCGTATGCACACTAATGTTTTCATTGATGCTAACAAAAGTCATACTACTTTTTTAAAAACGTCCAATTTATTATTTCAGAGTATTCTTCTAATTGAAGCGCGCCCTTCAGACGTTACCATATCGAAAGACATGCCAGATACCCTACTAGAAACAGTTGGTCAAGCCATCAACTGTTCACACTATGTAAGTCCAGGAAGTACAGCACCCGCAGAAACTACATTGGAAGGAGTGTTTCCTGAAGACAACGATTCGTTTAATGCATTCTTTGGATGTATATGGAAAAAGAAAGGAATAATAAATGATGCTGCAGAAATAAATGAAGAAAATCTTAGAATATATTTGAAAGATCTATTCACCATGGGAGAAGAAATTAGTGAAAGGCAGAAATCATTAATTGATGAAGTGGTAGCACATTGTAAAGACTTGGTACACTTCGATTATAAGAAGAAGTCAATCAAAATGAATAACTGTATAATGAATTATCTTCACTCTCTTATTAAGCAATAAAAAATCGTTATTTACATTTTTTTGTAATATTTTTATACTTTGATTAAATTAGTCTGTTCGGATTTTTTCTTTTTCCAAAAGCTGTCCCTCCACGCCCTGCACTCTTGACAATTGATAAAAATCGCTTTCATTTAATTATTTCAAGTTTTTCCGATTTTAAGCTGAGAAATCTGGAAAAGTAAAAGATCTAATAATCTAAGATTGAGACGAAGCCAAGACTGACAACTCGCCAAAGATGACAAGCATACTCTTTCTTACGACGTGACGTACACATAATATTTTTTGTATAACAAATGTAAAAAATGTCTGGAATTACGCAAATGCCTCAAAGACACTTTTCAGTCAAGTTACCCACACGATTTTTTACACGCCTGTACTTAATCCAGTGGAGATTAAGGTGGTCAAGAAAATTTAGAAGAATTTGTAATGTTAATCATTGCTTTAAGTGAAATATCTTTGATATTGGAAATACCGTATACTTACGGTGATTGCAATGCGAAACGTAGTTGTATCTTTTGTGAAGAACTGGATGTTTTTATAAATGTGATTACTTCACGTTCAATCACGTACAAATGTAAAAATCAATCTTTAAAAAGCAAGAAGTATGATGCTTTTTGTACCGTTTTGAAGATAGTTTAGGGTTATTCTTTTGTCCTTGGCGATAGAGAAGTGAACTATCTTGAGTACCTTCTTGTAGTAGGCTCGTGGGTAGCTTGAGGTGTATGCGATTTTGTCAGATAGGTACCAATCTTCATGAATGAAGGGAATAACGACCAAGGAGTTGTTAATGCACTGCCACTGTTAATAAGTTGAGGTCATGCCTATTTTACTTGATTTGTTCGCGTACAGTGCCAAACTAGTTAAGACACTGCAGACAAGATCTGTAATAAAATCGTCTTTGATTTTTCAAAAAATAATTTATTAATCAAAGATTCATTTCTTTGAGAATTTATTGTAAAACAATACAATAATATTTTTGAACTTTTGTATCTACTAATCAGTTTGTGGTTGTTTTGGATTCCTAGAAAAGCAGCATATTAAAGTACATAAATCTCAAGTTTCAAAGTCGATAAAAATTAATTTTTCACGTAATAATACGTAACTGGCGAATTGTTATTATTGAAACATTGATTTTTAATCGTAATATTCATTTCTAATAATAAATCAGATGTCCTGACCTATTCACCTCTGAAGATGATCTTGGGAAATTCGATATAAACCTGCTATAAAATATATTCATTGCAAGTTTTCAACATGAAGGTTTTGGTTTAGCTCCCGGCAAATTTACAGATTTTAAACCATTAAGTTATTATTAATTTTTCATTTCAGTTGTCGAACTTTTAGTTAGTAATTTTTATATGTGTATTTAAGATGATGCAGTACTGCAGTTTACAATTTATGTTTATAAGTATAAATAGGATAACCTAAATACAATTATTATAGAGATTAAACTAGCAGTTACCACATAAAAAATTTAATATCATCAATTATAATATTTATTTAAAAAACATCTAAATATATTTGGTACAAGCTAACGCTCATGCTATCATGCACTAAAAACTACCTGAGATTTTAAGAGAGACATGGAAACAATCACTTGCTTGTGCTTTGCAATTAGGTCCGGATGCTGCAAAATTGCCAAAAATTGAAAATATAAATTCTTCACAGCTTCCAGAAGATAATCCAGTTTTAAATAGATTATGGGGTTGCCTTTGGGAAAAGAAAGGATTTATAGACAAAGAAGGAGTAGTTTATCCAGAAGAATTAAAGACCTATCTAGTAGATCTGCTATCAATTTCACCTGCTCTTAATATAGATGTTGAAGATAGTATTCAAGATGTAGATTACAGAGCTTCCAGAAGATAATCCAACTTTAAATACATTATGGGGTTGCGTTTGAGGAAAAAAGAAATTATAAACAAACGAGGAGTAGTATATCCAGAAAATTTGAAATGCTATCTAACAGATCTGCTGTCTATGGCATCTACCACTGGTATAGATGCTGAAGGTTTAGCCGATGTCATTTTCGGTAAAACGAGTAGTAATATGAATGCATTTAACAATTCCGAAAATTGCATTTATTAACAATAATGTATATCCCGAATTTTATTAAGACTCATTTATAAACATATTAGACTCCCTCTAATATGATACCCACTCAATTCGCTAATTAAATTAAATGCTCCTTATTCCAATCAAATACAAAAACGCCAGTTAAAACAAACTCACTTCGTTTTAACACTTTTGCTCTTGCACCCCCTTAGAATATAAAAATCAATTGCGAAAACTAACCATTCACTTGTTTCGGTCACTGGCATATTCTAAAAATATAAAAATTCATTCATCAACACGACTCTAATTTGAATTTGTGGATGTTCCCTATATCTTACAAAAATTATTAAGAACTACAACAAACAAAAAAATTATAAGTGCGTATCTACGGTCTTGTTCTCTCGGTACATAATAAATACCCACAGTAACGGCCATATGATGTAAATAAATTACAAACAAAAGATATGGAATTTAGTGAACTGTTCATCATTTTCTGTATTAAATATCCTATTCTAGTAACTGCTTTGCTTTAAGTATTTTACGTTGCAAAAAAAGAAAGATAAAGAATTACTAATTAAAATAGTCATTTTTTTATTAAATATAGTAATCCTAAACTAACTTAAAAATATGTATCTACCTCTTTACTAATCAGTTCGTGGTTGTTTTGGGTTCCTAGAAAAACAGTATTCAAAGTGGATAAAAATTATGTTTTTTACTTAATAATAGTTAAGTACCACTAGCAGATTGTTATATTTTTGACAGCTATTTGGTAAATCACAATAATTACTTCAAATTTGCAGATACCTTGACCTATTCACCTCCTAAGATGATCTTGAAGCAATTCGATAAAAATGCAGTATATAACAATTTAAACAAACAGAATGACATTCATATTAATATAAGTTTTCAACATGAAGGTTTTGATAATCGTTAGTTTAGTGCTCGCAGTCACTTTACAGGTTAAACCATTTGATTATTATTAATTTCTTAGTTTTGTAGTAAAAGATCATTATATTAGTTCGACTTTTAATTAGTAATTTTTATATTTATAATTAGGAGGACGATATATTAAAATTTATAATGCATGCTAGATGTAGATACAGAAAGTATAACCTCAATACATTATTTAATTACAAATTACCACAAAAAGTGTTTATATATAATCTATTGATAGATTTGTATTGATGCAGGCTGATGCTCGTGTTGTTATAAACCAAGATCTACCAAAGGTTTTAAGAGAGACAGCCCAGCAATCATTTGCTTGTGCTTCGCAATTAGGTCCGGATGCTGCAAAATTGCCAAAAATTGAAAATATAAATTCTTCACAGCTTCCAGAAGATAATCCAGTTTTAAATAGATTATGGGGTTGCCTTTGGGAAAAGAAAGGATTTATAGACAAAGAAGGAGTAGTTTACCCAGAAAAATTAAAGACCTATCTAGTAG
The DNA here is from genome assembly GCA_011009095.1 of Ignelater luminosus. Lineage (NCBI taxonomy): Eukaryota > Metazoa > Arthropoda > Insecta > Coleoptera > Elateridae > Ignelater > Ignelater luminosus. The sequence continues at coordinate 1,605 of VTPC01005361.1, read as the reverse complement.
ATCTGCTATCAATTTCACCTGCTCTTAATATAGATGTTGAAGATACAGCTAGTAAAGTGACAAACAAGTGTAAAGATGTGGAAGGTAGCGATTATAAAGTAAAATCTATCAAGATGCAAAACTGTATTACTAAGAGTGTTTCAGAATTCGTAGGTACTAAAAAATAATAAAAATGTAGCAGATAATTACTGCTTTTCTAAAAATATAATAAATACTTATTATTATCACTTTTCAGTTCTAAACACACATTACCTATTATTTTAATTTACATTATTCTGTCTAGTATAATTTTAAAGGGATCACAACACAAAAATCGTAATTTATTTTTTAACATATTTTTGTAGGTCATTGAAATGGAATTCGAATGGTGTAAGTCCTGTTCTGATACCTGAAATATTTATGTAAATATTACTTTTTAATGATTTGAGTGTGACGTCAAAGCGCGAGGCGGCTGTGTTGTGTCTATCTGCAGCATTCTATCAGGAACCGATTCATTGCACTATTAGATCAAATTACAATTGCGACAAATACATGTCAATTCCGTTATATTATGTGGATTCTTTTAGTAACAATTTAAGACTATTACCGTAAATATACAATGTATCCCAGATAAGGATGCACAGCATGGGGATCTTGAAAACGGTAAGAGATACAGGATCGGTTAAATGGGTTGGAAGTTGGCTATTTATCATCATATTACGGGGTAATATTATCAAGAAATATTGGTTTTTATGTGATTGTTACATCGGAGGAATCTCTATAATTCTTGTTATATGTTAGGTACGTTACTGATTTATCACGAAAACACTTTACATATAGATATTTGTTCTGTTCTTGTTTCATTTGTGTATTTTGAATTTATTTGAATAATAGTAGTAATAATATATTTGGAGTATTTTTAATTTGTTAAATTGAGAATTTTGCTGACATTTCGTTGGCAACACTGCCAGTAAATGTGAACGCAATGCATATAAAAGTCTAGCGTCTCTCGCGGCCGGTTTGACCAAGGAGAGGGCCATCTGTAGAAGGATTCTCGGCCTGGACCGCTTTCACCCCTCCGGTGAAGTCTGCGACCTCGCCGGGATCCCTCCTATAGATGTGCGCCTCGAATTCCTCAGAGATCGCTTTGTCACTAAAGCCATCAATCTAAACAAAACCTCCACCCTAGAGGTCCTACACACTCCTCCAGGCAACGATCGCCAGAAACCCCGAGCAAAAATGAAACACCCCCCAACTAGACTTCTGCAAAACACGCAGAATCTCCCTCCTGACCTACAGGAGGTCATGAATACTACCCCGCTAGCCTATCGCTAGCCTACTCAACCCACAAGCAATGTCACCACCCACTCAACTAAATTCGCCATTTCCTCACGGAAGTAACCCCACCAACCCCGGTTTCTAAACGGATTCGTTTTCTTTTTTCCCTATCGCTCGATGCCAAAAAGATCACCGCTCCAGAGATGCTGCATCCACCTACATCAACTATATCATCATCATACCCTTGCGCGGGCGCTACTCCCCCTTCTCCGGGACCCTTGCCTGCTTGCCGCACCTTCTTCTTCAAATACCACGCCTCCACCGATGCATACGGACTTTGCGTTCTGC